>VZTM01005290.1:0-24940 GCA_013400555.1 Jacana jacana | reverse complement strand
AACAAACAAAACACAGAGCTTTTATACAAAAACAACTCCAAATAGAAAGTCTAGTCTTCTTTAACTATAATGTTAATAGAACAAGAGCAGTCACCTGTTTTTCTGTATCACCATGATCATATGCTTATTCAACCTCACAAAAGTGAAACAACAGAATCCTACTGGTTTTGAACTTGTCAAGAGGGCAAATGTAACAAAACAAAAAACCAAAAAGAAAAAAAAAAGAAAAAACTGCATACATAGATAAGGAAAGGAACCCCTTTGGCTTAATCTACAGGGAACTTTCTAAATGTATGTAAGAAATATAGAAACTTATTTTTTTGGATAAGAAATTGAACTGGAAAATCAAAACGGTACTATTATTTATGCCACAAGCATCCCAAATGAAAAAGGACTGAGCCAGAAGAAACCAACCAATAATAGCTTGTATTTTTCTCAAATACCTGACTCACAATCCTCTTGGTCTCTGCACTGAAATAATAAAGTCTCCTCAGTTCCTCATGGAGATACAGCCAGTTTGTATACAATTCCTTAAAGCAATGACTTCGAAGGTTTTATAGCCAGTGAAAGTAGCTTGGAGAGCTAATCACTGAAGGTAGAAAAACCTAGACTCCCTGGAAGCAGAGACTAAAATTCTGGCAGGCTCACCTCATCCTTTCATCTTTCAGAGGTAGATTAAATTCTGTGTATCTTAGCATATAGGGGTCCTCCACAGGACTTTGAAAAGATTAATTCCTATCCCCTCTAAATGCTGTTTAATATAACAGATTTTCTCTCTCCCTCTCTTTCTTTTTTTTTTTTTTTTAATTTCCACTAGAAATAAGTCCAGACAACTTGAAATAAATTTTTCAAAAGATATTTCTCTTTTCCAGACAGCTCCCTACCTTCTTGTCTTGAAGGTTTTGAAGCTTTATTTCCTTGATTCTCTATTTTAGCACAAGTGATAGACACTTTCCTGTAGAATGTTAATAAAAATCAGGGCCCAGAAGAATACAGACATTTCTTCACAGTTCAAGATTTGCTCTTTTCATTTCTTTATATTGCCAAAAGCTAATCAGACTCACTGAAACCATTGAAATAAAATTTAAAACTGTCTTTAAAAAGAGGAAGAAACCTCAGCAAATAGCCCACTAATTATTGGCTCCCTCCAACAAATCCCTATATGCACTGAGAAATAGTGTGAGGAAATTAATGAAAATGGCTACTCCAGAGCTTGAGCTTAAATTTTTAGAGCTAAAGCTGTTGATGCATATTACAAGTAGTAATGATTGTGCACGTGTGCACTAGAGACCTAATTTAAGCATTTAATGACATCTAATGCATTACAAAACCCTATATATTTTTGGTGGCTACTTGGTATGGTTTGTCCCAAAGGCCTCTTCAGCTATTACAGATAACCAGAAAATTGCCCACAAGGCACTGGCTTGGGCAAACAATAGACCAGAAATGCAGGATTCTACATCCTCTCCCCAAGATATGCTAGGTAATACCTTAGTGTACAATGCAACTTACTTTCCATGGAGAGGCAACTAAAACAATACCGTATATCACAGCCAATCTTCAACTTGATATTCCCCATATGAAAAAACGATGACACACAAAATGCTTATAGTTTCTGTCCTCTGGGACCTTTAACTACACTTAATTCTTATTAACCATGCAACATCCACTGTTTCAGAAGGGAAGACATACTTTGAAAAATTACTTGGAGTTACACAGCCTTAAGAACTGGCTCAGCATTTTTGAAAAAAGGCATTATATCCTTTAATACAAATGTCACTGACAAATTGTGTGTCAAAATGTTGCTTCTAAAGTTTTCTTTTACAAGTCAGTTAAGCTGGCAAATGTCAGCTGATGGGCAGCGCAGTACATGTTTTCACTTGAGTCTCCAGCTGTTCAAAGGCCTTTGCATAGTCATGCCAAGACTGTAATAACCTTAAAGTGGTACAGGGTTGGTGCCTAGAGCTCACCTGAACAACAGAAATAGCAATGAAAATTCCTCTCCTGCAAGCTGTGTTGCATGCAACTCTGTCACATAGCAATTATATAGGAACTGATCAATGATTACTCACTAGATTTTGAGACAAATGCTAAATTATGAGCACAAAGACAGACTGAAACAAATCTTGAAAACACTTGGTCAGACTGCTGCTTACAAATAGGAGCAGAGGGTACCTGAGTTACTGAGTCCGAGTCCTTGTTACCATGTCACAGAGAGCTCTGCTCTTGGTTGTGTGGCTTCTCTATCTATCTTCCCAAAGTGCTGAAATACCTTGGCTTGGGCTTGGGGTTGAAAAATCCCGGGAAAAAATACAAATTCAGCTTCTTTGTTTGGACCTTTTCCATTCCTCCTACATTCTCTGCTTCAAAGCAACATCGATTACTGACTGCAGCTGGACTGACACCTCCACTATGATATCTTTTATTACTTTGGTTTTGATAACAGCTGCCAACACATCAGACACAATACATTCCCCAGAAAACTCACAGGCTAAATAAGGAAACAAGCAAGAGATGGCGAACATCTATGTAAATACACTGTGTAATACATCTGTATGTGAAAAAACTTTTTTATATGTTTAAGTGACTTAAGTATACTTGACTTCAGTACTGCAATCTTTCATTTTCACTCACTCACTAAAGCATTCAAATCAACCGTAAAAAAAAGAGTATGATTTTGAGGGGTTATTTCAGTGCTATAGCATCATGAGAGACAATATGAAAGGCACAAATGTGAGATGAGATTATTGTTCAGAGCAATGTAACTAGGAAAACAGATCAAGCAAAGTCTTATATGTACAGAAGGTTAAAAATGTTTTGTAATGAAACTTTAGGACATTTTTCCTTTCCAAAGCAACTGTCCATTTGAAAGCTGATTTTACTTATAAATTACATTGAAATAACAGATTTGGTGGACTTGCAACTATGTTCACCTATGCCTTGTACTCTGAATAAAACGCATGAATGTAGTGTCTTGCTGTCATTCAGAATATGGTTGGGTGGCAGCTGTGTGCACATAAAGACAGAGCACACGATAAAATGCACAACTGTTCAAATGGACAAATTTTCCATTTCAGAAGAAAGTATCACTTTAAAGCCTTGCAGTTCCTTGTTAAAGAAAGCTCCAGTTACCTCACAGCTTCAGCTATGCATCTGTATGACAACTGCATATATACATATATATACATACATATACATTATACATATGTACATATATACAAATATACATAAGTATATACATAGCTATGCATGTATATATATATATATGTAAGTATACACATATTTGGACATTTCAGCAAAATCCTGAAATACTATCACTGTGATAACGACTAAAAGTTCCTTGTGCATGAAAGGTTACAAGAAGGTGACTGTCACCTTCTGTACTGTGGGTCCACAGGGCAGCAGACACAACTGCAGCAAAAGCTGGGGAAGGGGATGGAAGAACTGCTGTCTTCCCACCCCACCTCTCCAAGTGTTTGCTACCAACCTGAATCTCTTCAAAGCCACAACTGGTGTTCCCCTGGGCTCAGTATTGGGGCCAGTCATCTTTAATGTCTCTATCAATGACCTGAAAGAGGGGATCGAGTGCATCCTCATTAAGTTTGCAGATGACATCAAGTGGGGTGGAATGTTGATCTCCTTGAGGGTAAGAAAGCTTTACAAAGGGATCTGGACAGGCTGAATGGACAGGGCAAGGCCAATTGCATTAGATTCAAGATGGCCGAGTGCCAGCTCCTGCTCTTGTTTGTATGTTATGAATAAGTATTCAGCCCTGAAAGTAGGACCTGAACTACCTTAGCACATTGAGTTTTAGTTGGTGATACAAGCATACATTTGCCTATAGAAAGGTGAGCTTGCGTTAAAAAATCTGAGTGTTTTGCAATGAGGAACTACTGTTTTATTTAGCCTACCACAAACTATCCTACAGAAAAATTGTGGTGATATATGCATATACATTTATTAAAATGATAAAATTATTATTACCTTTAATTACCTTTAAAGTTGGTGGAAAGGGATAGGAGTCAATAAAGGGAAAAAAATAGTTAATCATGGTTCAATTTAATTGCATAATGAAAAACTTTTTTTAATAAATTTCATAGAATCATAGAATAGCTTGGGTGTTGGAAAGTCACCTAGTCTAACCCCTGCAATGAGCAGGACATCTTCGACTACTAGATCAGGTTGCTTCGAGCCCCAAACCTGAAAATTTGAACATTTCCAGGAATGGGTCATCGACCACCTCTCTGGAGAACTTATTCCAGTGTTTCACTACTCCCATCATAAAAAATTTCTTCCTTATATCTAGGCTGAGTCCACCCTCTTTCAGTTTTAAACCATTACTCCATGTTCTGTTGCTACAGGCCCTACTAAAAAGCCTGTCTCCGTTTTTCTTATCTATCTTATCTAGAATCTATGACTCTATGATTCTTCCAGGCCCCCCTTTAAGTATTGAAATGCTGCAGTAAGGTTTCCAAGGAGCCACCTTGTCTCCAGGTTGAACAATCCTAACCCTCTCAGCCTTTTCTTATAGGTGTTCCATCCCTCTAATAATTTTTGTGGCCTTCCTCCGGACCTGTTCCAACAGGTCCATGTCTTTCCTCTGCTGATGATTCCAGAGCTGGACATGGTACTCCAGGTGGGGTTTCACCAGAGTGGAGTAGAGGGCGTGAATCACCTCCATTGACCTGCTGGTCAAGGACCTGCTCCTTTTGATGCTGCCCAGGACATGGTTGGCTTTCTCTGCCACAAGCACACAGTGCTGGCTCATGTCCAGCTTTTCATCCAGCAGTACCACTAATTTCAAGAAAGTTAAAAACGACACAGAAAAAAGGAGATCCACTCCTACTTGCTGCAGTACATTGAATTTGGTATTTCATTACAGAGTTCATGACCTCTATTATTTAATCACATGATGACAATTTATGGTAGAAACAAATGCTAGTTTTAAAATGCAAACAAATAATACTGGAGAAAGAAAAAAGAAGAATCTTATAATGCAGAAAGGAAGAAGAAATGTTTCCTAAGGATATACAATGAAACTGTAAACTTAATTAAGCCTTAATGAAAATCTTAGAAAATATACTAAAGAAGTAATTTCTTTAGACTTTTGTGACTAAGTCTTCTTACTGTTTTCATAAAACTTTTAGGTTCTGAGTCAAGAGAAAATAAGCTTTGATATTTTGTACTATGTTTTCCTCCCTTGAGGTTTACTCAATCTAACATGAAATTCTCAGGCCAACAAAATTTTTATTCCATGTGTACTCAAATATAACCAGTGTTAGCTTTAATTAATATTCCTTTTTAAAGCACTCTTAAAAAAAATAAATAAAGGCAAACATTTTATAAAGTAGGTGAAAACATGTGCGTGCCTTCCTTCTTTTTTTTGTATTTCAATATCATTAGCATTTAGCTAGCTGTAAAGATTTATTTTCCCATGGAAAAATAGTTTTAATCACTTGAAACTAATTTATATGCAACTCACTTTGTTTTAGACCTCAAATGAGGATTAACTAGTGTCTGGTTTAAAGCTGACCCTTAAGTGGGAATACGTATTGCATATGGGACTGGCTTGCTTCTGTTATCCAACATGTTTCAGCTTCTGTGAGCTTACATGTGCTTAGACTATTTCTACAAACACTCATTTGCAAAGCTGTCAATATTAGAGGAGCTCAGTGCTACAGATTTACTGCCTTCCATGCTGTTAGGAACAATAATCTGATTTAGTTCATCCTGTATGGTCTCTTGTCACAGGGTGAAAAAGGAAGGGGCAATAAATCATTCTTACAATTAAACAGTTCACTGAGGTTTTCCAATATTTTCCTAGTCACCCTCTTCACCCTGGAAGTCATATTATCTTCATGTGATTTAGAGTCTAATATCCTGTCATGTTCCCACGTGAAACTGAATTGGCATAAATTTGTAGCAAGAGAAGAACGGAAACCATATGTATGCTAGTAAATCACATGCATGTACACACACAAACCTTAAATCTGTAGACACAGAAAAGACACACACATGCATATATGCATGTACAGCATCTCCTCTCTGTCCCCAAGTTACATTTATAAAGTTATATATAATGTATTGGAGACTAATGGATTTTCTTGCTTGTGTTGCAGTCCCTGTTCAGCAGTTACCCCTGCAAGCATTCTGGAGGAAGCAAGGTGTGTGGTTTGGACCAACAGATTCTAAAATATTGCAACAGAAAAAAGCCTTCCATTCTCTGGTTTTGATACAAAACTTCAGGGTGCTTGATAGTCTCAGTTCCAGTATGAGTTTCATTAAATTGACATACGCTGATGGTCAGAGTTTCAGTCACCAGGAATAAAGCAGTGAGAAATGAAGGAAGGTAGGCAAATAGAACTATAGTAATCTACTGAACAGGAAGGCTTGGAACACACAATGGGAAAGAATGATTCCTGTTATAATGACAACACTTTTAATTATATATATTCAATGAAAAATAAACTAGAGAGAGAGTAAAATCCTTCCAATTAATAGAAGTAATGTAATATTCAAACTTAAGTGAAGTATTTTTCCCTTGAGGATTTTACTGTACAATTTTTTTTAGCATAATATAATTAGGATTATAAACAACATGGTTTTGTAAGTCCCCAGAGAAATGTATTTTATTTATAATGTATTCCTTTGAACTGGTTGTGGAAATCATGCTCTTCCTGAAGTTTGTATCTCACATACCACCTACGGCTGCAAACTAGTCAGTCCTACAAGTTAAACACAATCAGTTTGGTGAAGTATGTGACAAAAAGCAGAAGATTTTTTTTTTTTTAAATGCCAGAGGAAATAGAAAATTCTGATTCAGAGCCTAGTAGTCTTCTCTCCAAAAATGGTATTGGAAGATGTTTGTTGATAAAGGTTATGTTTTTTCAGAGGGAATGAATTGAGCCAAAATTATTCATGTAATGAAAGAATTGTTTACATTATACCCTAGAAGGAGATTCAGCTAAGAGTAATTATATTTTGTTAGGTAAATTTAAATACATATTTCCATCTTTCCTTTCAATCACAAATCCTTAAAAAAATTAATTCTAACATAAAAAGTACACTTTCTTTCAGGTTGCAAATTACAAAAGACCTGTTTGTGTCACGTTTTTCCTCAAAGTAATTAAGATAATCGATTTATTATAAATAAGCAAATATGAATGACTAAATTAAAACCCAATCTATGTGTTCTGCTCACCATTAATAGCTACTGCATAAAGTTGGCTAAATAACTAGAGACAAAGAGGGAACTGCCTCTAGAAAATTAATTTTGGCCATTAATCATCTCTTTAAATCATAATAGTACCCTGTCCTCATAGATGAACCATTGATGCTAGCCATCAATATACAATGGCCTAAGCTGCAATACTTCCAAAATATTGTCAAGTCAAGTCAATTCAAAGGGACTACGCGAGATTGGAATGATTGTGCGACTGCTCTTGATGAGCTCTTGATGACGGTAGTCACAAATTACATATGCTTTGAAATGGTTTACTTTTTGTCAAAGATACTCTTATGCTCCAATGTACTAAATATTTATTTATAAATACATAAATAGATACACAGATAAATAAAAATTGGTTCTTCTTAGATATGACATTAACGAGTTCACACTTGAAAGTTACACCAATTGTATTAGAATTTGGTTTGTAATGGAGCCAATAGGTACCACAACCTTTGCAGACATCTATACTTCGCTAAAAGCTACTAAAGTGCAAACATTACTTGTGTTACATGGCAAATGCATGGCATAGTGACCATTACCCTTGCATTTGAGGCAAGATTTTAAGATTCTGACAGCCTAAAGAGCTGAGCTAATGCACATTTGCTAAGCAAAATGTTGCTGTTCCTCTTGACTAATGCAATGTGTTCAGATGAACTGACAAAGTCTGTTTAATGCACTGCACATTTGTGGGTAGTAAAGCACATTATTTTATTATTTCTTTATACATATAATCCCTTAAGTGGTAACATGACAGTGTAGTGTAAATCTAAAGCAATCCATTAGATTTATTTGCATTAATTGCTTTCTTGTTGCTAATTTAGTATCAGGGAAAAAAAAAAAAATTCTGGCTTTCTGAAAACTTTGTTACTGTATTTCTTGTGGACTGATTATATAGTTTGAAGCTTTAACCCTTGATTTTTTTCCACTGTTTCCACACGGTGACATTAGAATGACAAATAGCAGAGAGAGAGTTGTGTACAGTAACAAAATTTGAAAAGTTGATGATATGAATTTGGATGTTTTGTTTGTTACTTTCCTTTTAGGCTAAAACGGAATACAGTTCAATTCCAGTTCCTTTGGGGTACTCTGAAATTTGGCATGAATTAAAAAATTTCGTGCCAAGGAACAGTTGTGCCACTGATACCTACAGAAAAGATATTCTCCTCAGACTCTATATCCTCTCTAGCATAATAAATGTCTTTTAGGATCGATTTTCTGCTCATGGTAAACAGCTGGGGAAGATTTTGGATACTCACAACAGGGAATATGTATCTTTCCTCAAATCTAGAACTAGCAACCCACCGGTGAACTGTGACAATTCAAATTTAACTACTAAACCAGGAAATTGAGCGCTTTCAATATTTCATTAACAGAAAGTCTGTCATCTGCAACAATACCACAACAGTTCACCTGACAAAAAATACCTGAAAATACATCTAAGTAAAGCTGGAATATGGTCAACACAACATGAAAGTCAAAACCAGCTGTAACTAAATACGTCCAGCTGTGTAACAGTGTGCAAGAAACCACATCCTAATTTCAGGATATGAAAGCAGGGGTAAGCATCATGTCAGGATTCATCTGAGACACCTGTTATTAGTATTGAAGCCATAAAGATTCAGCCAGTACATTATGAAAATGTTTCCCTAAGACAACTTAGTTAGAAGCTTTGCGCAGACAGAAATGAGTGACTGAAACCTCAGGACACTCCAGAAACAATCACAATAAACTGCCAGTACCACAGTCCCTAACGCAAGTATATGAGGAGAGCTGCTTCCTGTGCAAGGAGAGCACTCCATCATGTGTAAATCTGGGCCATCTGACCCCCCGCTAAATATCCATTTCTACAGTTCATTTCCACAAAATTAGAAATGTAAGCCAAGGTGGAAGTTTTAGAGAAATGTGTAAAGAATGCAAAAGAAACACCAATTATAATGTAGACATAAATGCTGCAGCCTAGCAATTTATGTAAATTATTTTAAATGCCAATGCAACTGAGGCATAAAACAGTGTAACTTACAGGGGAGAAAGCAGTCAAGTGATAATGAATGCTGGCAATTTAATCAGAACAATTTATGGTTTTGCTTAGGTTTACTCTCACAGAGGGAAATGGTTTGTTGGAACTAAATCCAGCTAGCATATCAAAACCAGAGGGGAAAACAGATTTTTCAAGAAATTGAATTTAACTTATTGGATTCTCACCTCTACTATAGAAAGACTGAATGATTCTGCATGGAAATCCTGGAGGTGGAATATCAGCTACATTTTTTATTTTGTCTGAAACTCATAAAAGTTCAGAAAAGAACTTCAGAAGCTCAAGATGATCAACAGTATTTCTGTTGAATAGAAAATCTTTTTCCTGATTATTAATACCACAATACTGTTCTACTCTTCTTAAGGCAAGCAGAGAGGTTCATTCACATAAACCTTTCCCACCTAGCTCTTACCCTGGGCTAGCTCTTATTCTGCTAGCTGTGCAGGTGTAATAACAAGAAGCTCAAGGTTTGCCAACTGCTTGAGAATGTATTGAATTTCTCTGGTGGGTTTTGTGCCTTTGCCAAAATTTGCACCCCTGCAGTTGCCCTTAAAGTTAGCTCAGGTACATCTAGGTGAATGCCAGGAATCACAGTGTTACCAGCACCCACAACAACTGAGAGCAGATGTGGCAAAAGCATTGTGAGATATGACGGTCTACAGTTGTGTATCTGCTGATGATAAAACACATCAAAAAGGTAGAGGGCTTTAATAAATGATTTTTCAGTCCAATAATTCAAAAGGACTGTGACTTCATAAAGCAAGCATTGCTGCCAAAAAATCATGTTTCCTGATATGTTCAATATTTGTAAAGACATAATGTGAAAATATATGTTTCTTTGAATTTTACCTACATGGTCCAGTGAGGAACATCAAAGCAGCTACTCGGATCAGGCACTGTGTAGTTCTGTGAACTGCTCTTTTGGAAACAAAACTGGTAGTGTGTCAACATGTAGGCTGTGAACAAAACAAAAGACACAAGAATTATTAAAATAAATTACGGACACATGGGGAATACACAGACATAAAAGCCAAAAGGCCTCATTTGGATCAAAAGACAAAAGCTATTAATAATTTCAATTCTATTACTGAATAATATCTCCTTTCCTTTACTTTTCCTTTCCCTTTCCTTTATTTTCTTTTCTGACTTAGGTGAAAACAGCACTCAAGCATGCATATATCACATAGATCCAAAAGTGGAAATAAGATGGTACTTACAAGCCTTTGGGCTGCTCATATCTACACCCAAATGGCTATGTGTGATCACAGTATTTTAAGATTATTGTCAAACCCAGCGACCAAATTAGAGTGAGGATAACAATTCCTCCAAGACAGCATGAAGAAGTATGCAGCTGAGTCAGCAAGTGAGCTTGGCTGGCTTGAGCCTGGAAATTGGCACTTCTATGCAGAGTGATAGATGGGATGGCGGGCCTGCCCAGACCCCAGAAACAGCACAACACAGGGGCATAAATAAGAACTAGGCTCTCCTTCCTCAAATTATGCAGTCCCCCCAAGCTAACCAATTTAGAAAGATGGTTTTGAATATTAATTGTCATGTAAAAAATTTAAAGAGCTAGAAAATTCCCCTAATATATTCCATACAATATAGTTTCAGCTTCATTTAACACACTCTGTTGCTTTTAAAAGTTGGTGTAACTACACGTGAAGCAAACATGACACTGTCCCCCACCACATTCTCATGGAAAAACTGGCTGCTCATGGCCTGGATGAGCGTATGATCTGCTGGATCGAGCACTGGCTGGAAGGACGATCCCAAAGGGTGGTGCTCAATGGAGTTAAATCCAGCTGGCGGCCGGTCACAAGTGGTGTTCCTCAGGGCTCAGTACTGGGGCCTTTCCTTTTTAATATCTTCATTGATGATGTAGATAAGGACATAGAAAACACTATTAGTAACTTTGCAGATGACACTAAGTTGGGTGGGAGTGTTGATCTGCTTGAGGACAGGGATGCTCTACAGAGGGACTTGGACAGACTAGATAGATGGGCCAATGTTAATGGCATGGCCTTCAATGAGGCCAAGTGCCAGGTCCTGCACTTGGGCCACAACAACCCCATGCATCGCTACAGGCTTGGGGCAGTGTGGCTGGAGCGCTGCCTGGCAGAAAAGGACCTGGGGGTGCTGGTCGACAGGAGGCTGAACATGAGCCAGCAGTGTGCCCAGGTGGCCAAGAAGGCCAATGGCATCCTGGCTTGCATAAAGAATAGTGTGACCAGCAGAAGTAGGGAGGTGATTGTCCCCCTGTACTCAGCACTGGTGAGGCCACACCTTGAGTATTGTGTCCAGTTCTGGGCACCTCAACACAAGAGAGATATCGAGGTGCTGGAGCGAGTACAGAGGAGGGCAACGAAGCTGGTGAGAGGCCTGGAGAATAAGGCTTATGAGGATCGATTGAGGGAGTTGGGGTTGTTTAGTTTGAGGAAGAGGAGGCTGAGGGGAGACCTCATCACTCTCTACAACTGCTTGAAAGGGCACTGTAGGGAGGTTGGTGCTGGACTCTTCTCACGGGCAATTAGTGACAGAACAAGAGGGAATGGCTGCAAGCTGCAGCATGGTAGGTTTAGGTTGGACATTAGGAAAAAGTTTTTCACAGAGAGAGTGGTCAGTCATTGGAATGGGCTGCCCAGGGAGGTGGTTGAGTTACCCTCCCTGACTGTGTTTAAAAGTAGATTAGATGTGGTGTTGAGGGATCTGGTGTAGGGGAGAACTTGTAGAGTAGGGCTGATGGTTGGACTTGATGATCCCAAAGGTCTCTTCCAACCTAAATGATTCTATGATTCTATGAAACCCAACAGTAATTAAAACCAAACCAGCACACTTTCCTCTGCAAAAGTTGTAAATTCCTGAAGTCAGAAGTGTAGGAGAAGGATTAGCCACTATTATGTTCCATTTCACTATATGTAATTGGTGCCAAATAGAACCATGTGCCTTTATTATCCCATTTATTGCATGCCATTGCAGCCTAAGACTTCAAGACCCCTTTGAATAACCTAAACACAGAAGAGTGATTCTGAATCAACAGATGCTCCACACATTCACTCCATGTCTCAGCCTTTACCAGCATGCCAAGGGATTTCAGTCCCAGGTGTTATAAAAAGGAAGCAGCAGACCAGAGAGAGAACACACTGGCTATGCTAGATGCTCTGTTTCTCAGGAAGAAAAAAAAAAAACCAAACAAAGCCAAACCTATAACAACATGGCTGAGATTATTGACAAATGAGACTGAGACTATATTCCAGTTCATTTTCAGAATGAAAGAAAATACACATTTACTAATCATGTACATCGCTGCATGCCAAAACAGCACTTCTAACACAGCTCGGATGCACCATTAATCACAAAGGTCTCTCCCTCATCTGCTAAAACAGCCTCCTGAAAGCCAGCCCTTCCCTCCACTAACCCTGCACAGCCAAGAAGCGCAAAGCATTAAGAGTGGAAGCAAATCTGAACTCATACCAAATGAAGACAAGAGAGGCTCTATTTGCAAAAATGAGTGGAAAGGAAGCCGATCAGGTGAAATATGGCCAGGAAGGACACATTATTTGTCTTACAAACAGTGCCATGCAGCTCTTAATTGTAAGGAGCCTGGGCACAGTGTGGCAAACTTTCATAAGAGTAGGCTTTGATATCCCCACCTAGATCAACGTTCAGATGAGAGACAATCACTCCAACCCCACTTCCTGAGGCATTTCTTCTCCTAGGCATTTTTTTGCTGAGCCGTTACACGGCTACTCAAACACTCTGTTCCTGCCAGTGCTCCCAGACAGACAATGCACAGGAAGCACAACACAAGGAAATGCGTCTGCACTGAAGGTCACCAAGAAAAGAAAGCAAAACACTCGGAAAGAGGCAAAGAGCAGCCAAGGAGCTCACTCGCATCATTTAACTGCCTCCCACCAGGAAGGGGCTTTCACTCTGCAAAGTGACACAGGTGCTCTGCAAGGACATTGTGGAGCCTTTGGTGGGAGAGCTCTATCTTTTGACTCAGGAAGGATGACTCCAGACTTTTCAAAACAGCAGCTATGGTTTCAGTATTTCACTCCAGTGATGTGGCACTTAGTAATTCACTCATCTTTTAAAATTACAACTTGCACAGCATGTACCAATTATTGTTTCATTGTGGTTTCTACAGGTTCTTGGTGAACTCTTATATACTGTCACCCATGAAACAGCAATGAGAACTACACTTAAAAACACTTTTTAAATTATTTTTAAAAGTATTTATATATATATGAAGTATAAAGCATGAAAACATTTCTCATTTACACTATCAGTGCAGAAAAGCTATTAAAACCAATAACTGCTTCTTGGCCAAAGCCAGTTTTAAGTCACTTTTACACTTTTAATACTGCAAAACAATTGAAAGAGGAAGCCTCATTTTAGTTACATGAGCCTCCTTTTAGTTATATGAGCCTCCTTTTAGTTGAGGAATTACAGTTTCTGACAATTAAAACTGGAATTTTAATAATGCTTAATAATTTCCCTCTTATCAAGTTATCATGGTTTTAGTTAGCAATAAACTAATTCATTACTAAATTAGCTTTTCAAGCTATTCTCAATAAAGAAATTTCTTCCCAGTAATTTCCTACTTTATTTTAATTTTATCCCATTACTATCAAGAATCCAGTTTTACTCCCCCAACAATGCAGGTTGTGACTCAAAGCTTTGGAATTCATTGCCCTAGTTCACTGTAAACTAAGACTCCTCAGACAAGCTCATGCTATTTGTATATTCAGCTACAAAACTAATAAACTCTACTCTTTTTGAAAAGCAATCAAAACCAGTTGACAATCAGCTTGTGAAGAACATCAAGGTCCAGTTGAAGCAACCACATCAAAGTTTTATCCACATACATCTTTCTATCTTGGTTCAACTTGACTCTTTTTGAAAAGGGAGAAAAGCATTTGGAGGTAGATACCTATAGTTAATACAAAGGTCAACTTGTAATAGACATAACAAAACACAGTTGCAAACCCCTGAAATTCCCGTGGTAAAATTCAGGAAAAATGCAAACCAAGTTGATTTGTATTTTACAACTGGGAAACAATGGTTTGAAGCAGTCTTCCATGCTGATACAGTTCATTAGTCCTCCTTTATTCTTTATGGGAGACTCGTCCGAAAAAACCCAACAAACAAACCATCCCCAACACTCAATAACACCACACCCCTCCCCGACCCAAGATCTCACTCCAGTTTTCTGCATGAATCCTGGACCTATTTAAGGCAACATTTAAGGCCACCTCTGATATCAACTGCTTTGTCTGTGCTAGAAAATTTAATTTGTGAAGTGCTTCTAGGCATTGGCACTCAATCTGTGCTATCAAAGCGTGAGAATGGTCTGCACATGTGGGCACCATGCAGAGAGGAGGGGATGAGATTTGTGGTATTACAAATAAATCTGTGATTACAATAACTTAAAAGATGTGGCTGTCTGCAGAGGTAGGTCCTCTGTGTTTCAGGTACAGAACTGAAGATCATACTTTATGACTTGTATGCTTCCTTTCCTATATTCATGAGAATTGCTAATTTAAAACAAGAAGTGGTTTTATTTATTTTTGATAAAATCTCAAGACTACAGTGTCAGAAAGGCTTGTAAATAAGAGAACTACCTCTGTAGAAAACAAAATTCTGGATCAAGTAATTTCTGCTTTGTGCACTTGATAAGATGAATCTGTACATGCCTGAACACTGAGTTCCTGTGTTTATACAGAGGTGTATCATGAAGTAGGTTTCTCCGGATCAGAAATAAATTTCATAGACTGGTAATACTCCATACATAGTAAAGTGGGTAATTCACCTGGGTGTTTATCAACAGCTAAGGGGGATCTCATGGATTCTTTTTGGGTTTGTTTTGTTTGGATTCTTTTTGTTTGTTTTTTTGTTTCTTTGGTTTTTTTGTATATGAAGTTCAGGTAATTTTTGTCTTGCTGTGAGGAAAAAAAAAGGTCCCAAAAATTGGAGAGACTTAGTAACATATTTGTATTTCCCTGCCCTAAATAATCTATTAAAAAAAAATATGTATCAACTCTACTATACATCATCCTCAAAAATGCCTATGGGATACCTACAAAGATAAAAGGCATTTTAATAATTTTATGGATACGATCCTGATGACTTTACAAAGTCAGGAAAAAGGCATATTATAATGTCAGTCCTGCAGCTTCTATTTCTAGTGGATTTTAAAGGGCAGAAAAATCTTTTGATTCTTGAACTTCAGGTATAAAAAAAGACTGCAAGCTGAAAGAGGTGTCCCTGCCTTGCACTTCTTTCACTGGATTTCATTAGAAAGATGTTAGAAACATTCTGGACTAAGACAAGATCAAAGCTGGATGGTAACAGATTGCAACTGCAATATTTATACACTATGAAAGCACCTCTGTGCTGTTATGAGAGGAAAACATGCTACACTTAGTCCAAGACAGCATTTCTTGATGGGAACAGCTTTGTTGCTGTTGTTGTTTATTAATTTTCACATACTATTGTTTGCTTTTCACCTTAAGGAAAGAGTCTGCTATATAAAAAGAGATTTTTCTTGTGCTGTTGACAAAGAGTACTACGCCAGTTTCCAAGCATAAGCTGCTGACTTGACTCCCAGACAGTACAAGTCAGAAGTAGGTAATAATTTTGAAAGACTGAATTATTACAGAAATGTACAGCTCTCAAATTAGATATCTCAAAAAGGAGCCCCATCAATAAATAAAGTATATGGATCATGAATTCAGAGGAATATATGGAAGAGTCAAAAACCTGCATTAAAACATAAAATATTTTTTTAAAGATCAAAAGTGAAACAAAATTGTTTAAATTTTTCTGACAATGCACTAGAGACATATTCTCTTAATTTTTAATTAGTTATTCAAAAATTTGTATTGCAAATGGCTTTGGTCTTTATTCGCTGCTTGAAGTTTGGAGACTAGGCCAGCCAAATGAACTTCTATCCAAAACCCGCCTGGACGCGTTCCTATGTGACCTGATCTAGGTGTTCCTGTTCCAGCAGGGGAATTGGACTAGATGATCTTTCAAGGTCCCTTCCAACCCCTGATTCTGTAAAAAGAAGCACAACGTTAACTCTAGTTCCATCAAATCATATAATCATAGAATCGTCTGGTTGTAAGGAACGTTTAAGATCATCTAGGCCAACCATCAACCTAACTCTGATAAAACAAACAAACAAACAAAAAAACCACACAAAAAAAAACTTAACAAAAGACCCACCGACCACCAAACCATGGCATTAAGCACTACGTCACCCTGTCTTTTGAATACCTCCAGGGATGGTGCCTCAACCACTTCCCTGAGCAGCCCATTCCAATGCTTAATAACCCTTTCAGTGTAAAAATGTTTCCTGATATCCTATCTGAACCTCCCCTGGTGCAACTTGAGACTATTTCCTCTTGTCCTATCACCTGTGAGAGAAGTGACCAAACCCCACCTCTTTACAACCTCCTTTCAGGTAGTTGCAGACAGCAATAAGGTCTCCCCTCACCCTCATTTTCTCTAGGCTTAACAACTCCAGCTCCCCCAGCCTCTCCCTCATAAGTCTTACTCTAGAGACCACTCACCAGCTTCATTGCCTTTCTCTGGACCTGCTCCAGCATCTCAATGTCTTTTCTGAGTGCTAAGGGGCACAAAACTGGATACAGTACTCAAGATGGGGTCTCACCAGTGCTGAGTAGAAGGGCATGATCCTAGTTACCACACTGTTCCTGATACAGGCCAGGATGCTGTTGGCTTTCTTGGCCACCTGGGCACACTGCTGGCTCATGTTCATCTGACTGCCGACCAACACCCCCAGCTCCTTTTCTGCCAGGCAGCTCTCCAGCCACATTTCCCCACTCCTGTAGCGCTGCACAGGGTTGTTGTGACCCTAGTGCAGAACCCGACACTTGGCCTTATTGAACCTCATCCCACTGGCCTCAGCCCATTGATCCAGCCTGTCCAGATAACTCCCTTCTACCCTCAAGCAGGTTGACACTACCACCTACCTTGGTGTCATCTGCAAACTTACTAAGGGTACACTCAATCCCCTCATCCAGATCATTGATAAAGATGTTAAAGAGAACTGGCCCCATTACTGAGCCCCAGGAGACACCACTCATTACTTGCCAACTGGATTTAACTCCATTCACCAGGCCCTGTCTGTTACAAAAGTTTTCTCTGAAATGGTGAATCACTTGATTGCTCAGGGATCTCACTGCAGTCAGTGGCCACCAGTGGTCCCGTCATGTGAAATCTAAAATGACATAATCATTTTCTCTCTAACCCTAGGCCAATAAACATGTTAAGTTGTATTTCACACTGAACTTCTTCAAAAGGGTATGTTAAGGAAGAACAGTTCTAGAACATCCTATAATTAGATGGAAGAAGGAAGCAAACATTCATTCTAACTTTGACTAGAAAGATAAATTGATGTCCTGTGTCTGTTCTAAACACTAGCTATAATGATAAAATTTTCCTATATCGTGCAAATATCCCCAATGAGGTGAATCAACTTCCACATTTCTGAGATTGTAACAGAAAATTCGTAAGGCAAAAATAAAAGGACAAATTTAATGTCACACAACAGTTCACTCAATCAACCTGCTCAACTTTTATTTTTTGAGGATGACTGAAAAAAATTATTTTATGCACCTTTCATCCAGTTTAACCAAGATAAAAGGTAACGACTAGCATTCTGAATTTAGACAATGTTCTCAATTAAGAGATTTCAATTCACAGTATTGGCTCAACCAAATCTGTTTCAGCTTCTGAATAACTATGTTAAGGAGGCATCATTTTGTTTTGAAGTTCTGAGGAATATGGTAAAACAAAATCCAGACATTTCAGATATTTTAATTTGGTAGTCTCAGAGCTCAAAAGCTGTTCAGTCTAGACATATCACATTTATTTCACTCTGAAATAGTGACATCAGCATTTTATTGGCAAAGCTGAATGGCTATTTTGGAAGTCTGCTCAGTGTAAAAGTGTTCAAGTCAGTTCAGTTCACGTACAATACATCTCATAAGTGCACTACAGCGTCTGATTATAATCAGTAGCACAAGTGGTTAGGAAAAAGGAAAACATCAGGAAAAAACAACCACTAGGAGAGTACTTAAGTTTAACTGCTCTTTATTACTTGCATTTTCTATGTACCGGATATAAAATCACAAAAGCATTTTAAAATTTGAGAAGTGGTTAGAATCTGTCTTGGATTTTTATTCCTTTGAGTGCTTACTGATGCCTGACTTCTAGAACCTCTGTATTTAAGAAAAAACATAAGTTATTATTTATTTTTTTTTAAAACCAAAGTCTGTTACGTGTCACATATAATTTTACAGGACACTACAAGATAATCAAGGCTAAAGAGAGTAAACCAGAAAGCTCACTATGCAGTTATCAGCATTAATAATTTAGGAGGACATCCCATTTAACTTTAGGTATCTTTAAAGTTATAGGCATCTACCCCTGACTTGTACAGACTCTGAGCAGTCAATGCAGGAAAAGCTGCCACCTCAACGGACCATTCAACAGAGCTGATAGATTTTAGCTGTTGGCCCTAGGATGAGACTAAGCAAGCCTTAAGAGTAGCTAATGTACTCCATCCATTACACGGCACATCTCAATCTAGTTTTATTAATCCCATCCTGAGTGTTCACTACTCATGATCACAAATCAGTATCTGAAATAACTTTTTTACAAATCCTCTTCATCCACTATTAGTCTATAAGTATACTGATCCATCCATCCATTAAGAGTGAAAGTAGGGTTATATATATACATATATATGTGTATATTTATATATTATGTACACACACACACATATATATATAGGAAACCACGTAGCCCTTCTCATGGAAGACTACCTTACCTGGAAAATGTGTCCAGAGAAAACATACTACTCCCTTTCTTCCATACAGAGTTTCACTATTAGCAGTTACATAAAAGTTTTGAAATGTTCGTGACCACCTTCCTGACTAGCATCTCTCCACCTATCACTGCAACTGAGAAAGGTGTTTCTCCCTACCGTGGTTTTTAGTGTTACTGATTACNCTGACTGCACCACCCAAGCAAGGCTCCAAGGCCTACTTTTCTTAATAGAAAAAAAAAAAAAAGTTTTAAAATCTCAGAAAACATTAGAAATGTCAGTATTTCAGGAAATACCTGGGTGCGACTTAAGTACACAAGATACATGTCTGGTGTGTTAAATCTGAGAGAGTGGGAAAGCACAAGTAATGTTTTGAATTATCATTTGAGGCAGTTGAATGCACTGTGGGTAATATGCTGCTTTATCAGTTGGAAGCAGATGGGCTTTCCTGAAAAGGGATGGTAAGTCTGTTAATAGAAGTGTGCTGCCTGTTCACTGAGGTACCCTGGTAGGAAATGTCATATAATTTGGTCTTTCCTAAATATGCCTGCTGGGGAATAGAGGAAAACCTCAATAGAATCATAGAATCATCTAAACTCCATTTTATATAAAGTTTACACAAAATTACCCAACAATTCTCTTAACAAAACTTCCAAAGAGAAATTATGGGGTTAATGAGGATGTTTATAAGCAGAGAAAATACAAGATGTTTGCAAGAGGTGCAGTAATGTCCCACACTCACTTACTGAAATCCACTCTTCTACATCAAAAGAAAGTTAACAGCACATATATGCAAACCTTTAATAACACCCCAAAGGAACGCAGAGAGTGGCTGTAATGCAGCTTTTATATTCAAACATATAAAACTATGTCTTTGGGCAAAGAAAATAGGTGGTGAANTACTGAAATCCACTCTTCTACATCAAAAGAAAGTTAACAGCACATATATGCAAACCTTTAATAACACCACAAAGGAAACTTAATGTTCAACTCCTTCCACACCTAAGAGTTACAGCAGCAGCTGTAATTTAATTGCATCTACTGGAATTAAATGAAGTTTCATGAAGTTGGTCTCTTCCAACCTATATGATTCTATGATTCTATTTGTGGACCTGAAGAAAAGAAATCACTCTTTTTTTTTTTTTTTTTTTTTTCTTTAAAATGTGAATAATTTTAACTCCTGACAGCTTAGAAAGGAATTGATCATTGTAAAACCACCATAGGGTGAAGATGTGACTTGAGGCAAGGGGCCACCCTGCTCACCAGCACCAAACTTTCTAACCCCTACACTGGCCCTGTGGGAACCAGACTGGCTTCAGCCTGTACTTAAACAACTTGTGGAGTAGGTGGTTTCCTGGGTCCAGTGTCAGGACACTGTGACAGAGGCATCAACACCATCTCCTGCAGCTGCAGCTATTTCCAGGCAATGGGAGGAAGCAGTGCAAATGGTGTTGCTGTGGAGTGACACTCCTGTAGGTCCTGGAGACACCTGCAAACATGGCAGCACTGACGCAACCTCTAGTGCAACCATCACTTTAAACTATGAAATAAAATCAGCTAAAAGGCCTTAGATTTACCTCTGCTTTGCGTGTCTGTACTGGCTGGGGGGCTTCAAGGTGGTCTCTGTGAGGTCAACTCCAAGGTACCCACCACAGGGCACAGCTGAGCCCTGCAGCCTCCATTGAGTGCCTCAGGCAAAGTATATTTCAGAAAGGGCAAAACATGGCCTGGCAGACCACACAGGAACTGGTGGACATGTCCTGAAGGATCTGTGGCCCACAAGGAGCTCCAGCTGGGGCAGGTTCATCATGGCAAAGAGCAGCTCCAGGCTGGAGCAGGAAGCAGTGCAAGGAGGATGGAGCTGCAGTGAAGATCTGCATTGGACTGACCACAGCTCCTGACCCTGTCCCCATCCCCGCCCTGTGCTGCCAGGAATGTGGCTCAGCATCAGCTCCGCTGCTCTGGTCCACAGAGTGGTGCCCCAAAGTGCTGGTCTTTGGGTGGACTACATTCAGAACTAACTCCCACAGGCTGCAGCTCCACACAGTATGGAACACCCAACAAACTGTCATGGATCACCGCCTCAAATTTATCAAGCTGCTTCTGCTACTCAGCAAAGGCAGCTTTGCATGGTTGGGCTCTCTTTGATGCTAAAGTTAAAAGGGATGGGGTGCCTATTTCAGGTCTCAGGGCATAACAAGGCCTCAGTGCATAACAAGGAGATCTGCCTTCTTTATACAAAAGTTTAACTGTACTTCAGCCCCAGGACTAGATACGTATAACTATATACCATTTACAGACTACAGAAAGATATAATGTAACACAAACCAATGTAGACAATGCTGATGGATTTGTCTTTTAACTACAATTTGTCATTACTAAGAATACAACTTACTGCTCACAATTTTTCTGTGACCACACAGGCATCAGGGGTGAGGAGCAAAAACTGAAAGAGCAGCTTACTGCAACCACATACTTCTGACTCCAGTGAGGTAACACCATAAGTAAGCTTTGGGACTATAATATGCCTCCCCTCATGTCTGAAAACCTGTTTACCTCTGTAGATTACTTGCAGTGTGGTTTTATGTGCAACTAAGTTAAAGATCTGTTATTCGATTTTGTATTAATTAATTAATTAGTTTATAGAATTTCAGCATTGGAAAAAGCAGCTCAGCCATTTCTTTCCCTCTCAATATCTTTAATTTTGTTTGAATGTTTAAATGAACTACAAAGCTAAACGGTTTTCAGCTGGTGGGGAGAAAAGAGGAGGTGGAAAAGAAAAAGGAATGATATGTCACAAAAGAATAACCCAATCATGAAACCCTTGTGTCATGCCACGTTCTGTCATTATATTTACAGTTTAATCAACAAATCAGATTCCCACAATTACAAATTATGCTACGTCATCATAATGTGAACACTTTACAAAAACTAGACAGTCAAGGTGGGGGAAATAATCCAATGGCTTTCCTGACAGTGTTTAACTCTGCTGCTCAGATAATAAAGGTTTGGCTTTGCACAGGATTTATTTAATTCTGAGCACTAGAAAAGCTTGCAACTGATTAGTACTGAGGGCAGTAGTAACCAACATTTGTTGTTAATACATGTTTTCTCAAATGAGTTAATATGAGAAAAATACTGTAAATGACTCCTGAAGTATATAAACTCATTTGGTGACACATGAGATTAAAGTCTAATGAGATGCATCTATGCAAGGAACAGAATGACCTATACCCTACCAGGACAATCACCGCAGACCAGAATCTCTGAGCTCTGTATACAGGCTTTGACTTCCACAGGCAATATCATCAGAACAGGCACTTCTGGCTGATTCGCTATAATCACTCCTATGTTGCAGTGCTGTTTTGCTCTTCTTTGATTTTACAGGTCATTATAGTAATGGAAGTGCTGTCATCTAGACAAAATGTAAAAGTACACATTTCTCTTGAGAACTGAGAGCAAGCAATCCTATTCGTATTTTCCAGCTGGGATAACCATGTTTTGTTGTGTTTTTGTTTTGTTTTGTTTTTTTTTCTGTACACATTTCTTTTTCTATTTCAATTTAAATTAAAGAGCATTATTATTGTTCCTGTACATTCACAGTAGAAGTGATATGTCCTAAAGCATAACTGGTTTTCCTGTTTATACAGTTTTCACAGTGATTTCTTGGAAAGCATTGATTATATGAGTGGAGGTGACTTAGATTTTTAAATACTATAAATATTTAAGAACAATAAGAAGCCTCAGAAATGGGGGAGAGGATTCATATCTGTTTTCTTTCCCTTTACATGCAGAGGTTAAAGTATAGAGAAAGGCCATTTGCCTCTTCAAGCAAAGGTTAACCATACCAAACCAATCTCAGTGATGTTAGCCAAAGCTGCCAGCACCACCAACATTTTCAGGTACCTAGCTAGGTTCTGTAAAAAAAGAACTAAACCAACACAAAATATCTTTAAGCCAATAACCAAATTTGAAGGTAAGAAAAATCCCCAGGTTAGACTGGCAGGGACTGTTGGTTTTGATTTTGTTTATTATTGCCTTTCTCTGGAATAAAGGGTACAGTTTTGTTTACCGTATTTTCTGCTTCTACAGGTACTTAAGCTACTGGCAATGGCCTTCATTTCTTATTCTCTTTCTCATACATCTTGTAATTGTGGCTTTTGACCTTTAAGTAACATGCAAGCCCCCAGGAGCATATGAGCAAACCGTTTCGTGAATCTTCTGAACTAGACATTTACTGAATATTTGTAATGTTAGGGGATAATCCTTAAAAACACAGGTGCTTCCATTCCTATGGCAGACAATCACATTAGCTTTATGTTTCTGCTGAAGTAATGCAATTCAAGACTTATTAACAGTATTAAATTGCATAATTAATTTAGAGGCATTAAAGCACACCAAGATGTATTGAGACAATTAAGATCTTTAGCAACATTACCGTATGATGGTTGCTGCCTCTGGAAAACAACACATTAGCATACAATCAGCCCAACCAAGGGCTCTCACTGGGATAAGATTTTAAATTACTCAATAAAGACTGTACAGACAAAAATTCTGTGATCATCTTCATGGGATTCATGAGTCAAGTAAGGTCCTGATATACTAAAAACTAACAATGAAATTAGAGAAATTATGTATCTTGCTGACATTACAGAAAATGAGACAGAAAGGTCAGCTATTTTTCTATATACACTAAGAGGAATAATGTCAGAGTTATAACCCTCAAGGCTGAGCTCAGATAGCAGTCTTGCACTAGTATAATGAAATACCAATGTAGAATTACCCAATAGAACTTGCTGTATTGTGGGGTGTTTTTGTTTGGTTTTGTTTGTTTGTTTGGGTTTTTGTTTTGTTTTGTTTTGTTTTGTTTTTCTTGCAGAAAATGAGCCAGTATGAGCAACTTTTGAATCAACTGACTCCAGGAAGAATAATACCACTCCAACATATGAGCAACTTTTGAATCAACTGACTCCAGGAAGAATAATACCACTCCAACGTTATGAAAATGATAACTGCATCAACTCTAAAAAACACCGCATCTTTTCCTTCAGCAATATCCCTATGGCTCAATTTTTCAGAGATGTAGGAAGTGCCCTGAAGAGGGCTGTTGATAACATGTAACTTAACTACTTATTTTAGTCTGATGTGAATCACCCCTTGCAGAAGCCTCTCTCCATGATCATAGGAAAAAGCCCAATAGCTACTTTAGATTAAACATCCAACTTCCAGACAGATAATTTTAGGAAAGTTGGATTCCACCCAAAACTAAGTCAAGAGCCTGAATAAATATCTGGCCTTTTCATTCTTATAAAGCTGTATCACTTACAGTCAAGATATGAAGATTTTCCAAGCCAGCAAATATCACCCTCTTCACAGCCATCTGAAAATGGTCTGAAATCTGTTGATTGCTAAACTAAACTACTAAAGCTTATATCAAGTTTGCCAAAGATACAGAGATTACTCAGTACTTCCTATGCTTCTATCTGATTTGTATGGCTATTGTTTAGCTGGCCATATTTCTGAACAGAATTCTAAGCATTAAGAATATATGAGAAAATGAGTTTGATGTCACATACGGGAATAATTCAATTTTATGGTTTTCTAGCTAACACCCCCAACCTTTGTAAACATACATCAATGGAGAAATCAGTTGGTTTCATGATTCATAGCTAAACTTTGGCTTTGCCATGAACTTTACTGAGGACAGCATGTGGATAAGATGAGACCTGAAGCAGAGTGAAGAGCAAGGTGTTACTTTGCACAACCACTCAAAATTCCCCCCTTGTTCCAAAGATAATGCATCCCTTAACCAACC
>VZTM01005289.1:2222-18106 GCA_013400555.1 Jacana jacana | reverse complement strand
CTCTCTGGTCTGCAGAAACTTTTGATTAATTTTGTGTGGTTACAATTTTGTAATGAAAACCTGAAAGCAGCCAGGAAGCTTTACACGGCTCCATTGAACATAGCTGTGAATTATTACTGTGGTAACACTCGAAGGAAATAAGTGCAGCATCCAGTCTCGGTGGAAGGTTTCTGTCTGATTGGTTTTCCAGTCACAACTTCTTACTCCTTATGCTACAGAGGGTGGAATTCCTGTGAGGGTGCTGTGCTCAGTCTAGGAGAAGGGCAAATATTTATGGTGTGCAGACGGCTTTTTATTCAGCTATAAAGATGGGTGACCATGGCACAGGGCTTTGAGAGAAGATTTAAGTGAAGAAGAAAATACCAATGAATCTGACTAACATGGGTGGGAGTAAATGTTGAAATTTGCAGACAAACACACAGCTTTTAAAAACATCCTAGTAAATTATAGGAAGGTTTGGCTTGGAAAAATACCAGGCATCTAGTATATACCTTTCCATGAGGCAAGATAACTTCTGCAAAGCTTTTCCTGATAAACGTACCCGTAATATGTTCTTCAAAACCCTTCAGTGCTAAAGCAATGTATCACAGTTCTCCACTGTCCTCACTAGCACAAGTTTTTCTAGTGTGTAGCCTGAATCTCTTTTGCCAACCATGAAGCATTATTCATTCTTTTGCCCTCAGAAGATAAACAGTTTATTAACTCTTTCTTTTCCCCTTTCTCTCTTGTACATAGATATTTAGAGTCTGAATCATGGAGGAGTGCTCTTTCAGAGAATATATATTACTAATTATTTAGGTTTTTTCTTGGGCCTTTCAGTAAACCTGTGATTATGTGACATCTTATCATTCTCCTATGGCCATTGCTTCAAATGCAGTGCCGAGATATGTTCCAACTGAGAAACTAACAGGCTGAATAGCAGAATTCATACAAATGTCAGATGATACTAACTTCACGATTCACACTATGATGTTTGCTTTTGAGCAGTAATATGATAATGCTGATTTCAGTTTTGGATTTTGGAGTTGATCATGACTCTGCTGTTCTTATCTGGAAAACTGGCGCTTATTGCATTGTTGCCCCCTATTGTTGTTGGTTGCTTGCTATTCTTTTTTTTTGTTGTTGTTGATTGTTCTTAACTGTAATGCTTTGCATTTATCCTCACTAAGTTCCACCTGTTTATCTCAGACCTTTTCTTCCATTTCTCAAGGTCATTGGGTATTCCAGTATCATTCCCTGAGTGCTTGTAGCTTTTTCTGTTATCACATTCCATTTTTCTATTTAATTAATCAACAGCATTTTGATTTTCTCCCTAAGTTTTGGTGTGCTTCGTTACTTACAGAAAAACAGAAGCAGACCACTAAAAAAAGGTGTGCATGCATTCACACATGCTCTTTCATTGAAAATACTGCTTTGCATCTGGCAATATCTAGTACACATGGGAAAGTCCAGAAAAAAATATGTAGAAGCAGATGGAAAAGCCAATTTGGAAAACTGGTTGGGGAAGAGTGGGCTGGTAGAATCTTTGAGTTGAGTGTACAGTAATCTCCCATAGGTAGAAGCCTGGAGAAAGTGAAGAGGAACCTCCATCTTTTCTCACTGAGGTAACTGTTAAAGACAAGAAACTTGAGGAGCTAACTCAGTTTGTCTGGTCTTTGGTAGGTGTCACTAGGCACAGAAAGGGAAGGATGGTAAGAAATAGCAGTTTACTCCTCTTGGTAAGAGAGAATGATATATAATTTCCATAAAAGATATCCATCTTTATTATTGAGTTATCAGGCTGAAATTCCCTTGCTATGTAAATCCTTCAGAGGTATTATGAGAGGAGTGAGAAGTACATCTTTCTCCAGAAGCATGTTGAACTGCTTTTAATTTACAAAGTTGCTAATATTACAATACAAGAGTAGCGTTTGTTGGGTATTTTTGAAGGGCTATGTGCAGATATGACCCTCTTCAGCATGATGCTAGTGGTGTGCATTGGGAGGGAACTCCTTTGCTTAGATGTTATGCCTGGCATTTGACTATTTTTGTTCCAAAATAGGAATGCCAAATAAAGTTGGATTCCAAAATGCTTCAACTCCCCTGAGCAAAGCAGTATTTACAAGGACAAAAATAGATTTAACATCCTATCACCAGCCCTTTAATGCATGTTTTAAATACTAGGAACTCTTCTAGGGGGAAGGAGTAGGGAGAGTTCTGGTTATGTATAAATAGAATGTATGAGCTGTGAAGAACAGAAGAAATACGAGGTAGAAAATCTTGCTTTTTGAATAGCCAGTGATTAGACCTTAAAATTCCTTAAAAGTATGATTTTTAAAAACCAGTTGCCTTAATACTCTTTCTCATTTAAAGAATGTTAAGATGGAATGTTTATTTGAGATCAGGTTGCCAGTGGTACAGTTATGCCGTTTAATTATATGCTGTTGCTTCTAGATGACCTTGGAATTTATTGACGTAGAATTACCAGTGCCTGGCTTTTTCCATCTTTAGCATTCTTGCAGCACCATGAAATTTTTCTTACTCTAGACAGACCCACCTGGCATCTCATCCATGACCACAAATCAATTAAATGGCCTTGCCGGGGTTGCAGAATTTTACATAGAGAAATCCAGCAGGTGTCATTTACAGCAGGCTGTGGAGAAAGTTTTTAAAATGTGATACAGTAGGAATAACCACACTTTTGGAAGTCAGGCCAGCCTGTGGGAGAAACTGAGCACTGGAAAATCATCACTGAGAGGTAGGAATAATTGAGAGAACCTTGGTATATAGTGTATATGTGTCTGTGGGTGAAAGAGTGCTGGAAAAACTTTAACTTAATCCTGAGCCTCGGAAGCCTTTTCTGTTAAAGTTTTCATGAAAATTTAGCAGGAAAGTATTTTTTTCAACAAATTAATATTTTTTTTCTATTAAAAAGCCATTTCTTCATATAATCCCTAACCATTTTTATTCATTTACTCCTGAAATGGACCTGATATCCTTTGTGCTATGAAAAAACCTGCATCCTCTAATCAAAAGCACATATGCAAAGATTTCCCAGAACCATCCAAAGGACAGAAAAACTCATCAAAAGACATATGCCAGAAGTTCTTGAAAACACATCAAATATCTGTGATAGCCTTTGTAAAGGGAATTTGTATAAAATAATTTAATGATACATGTTATATTTTCACAAATTAGACTTTCTAAAAGTAAAAAGAAACGGGTTAATGTTCATTTACCTGGGTCTGAAAGGAACTGAGTGGAATGAATACAAAAAGTGTTATCGACTCTTTGCTGCTTTTAATTAGTATAAGCTCCACATTTTAAATAATACAGTGTCTGGGCTCCCTCCTTCATTGCGGTGATTGATACTGCTCTGTTTTCATAGGTAGTGCTAATGCACATGGCATGTTTTGAAATATGGTCTACCTTCATTGCCCAATGAGAAGTCATTTAAGAGGGAGTTAACAACAACTAGGAGCTAACATAGGTTCCTGGCCAACAGTTGCTTATAGAGGAGGGAATAGAAACTCCTCAAGTGACAAATACTAAAATGGGTGAAACAAATGCTTTCAGAGTAGGGTTGGATGGGAACGTGGAAGAATCAAATGACAGAAATATTACATACATAAGTCTTCGGAGAAGAGCGCTGGGAACAAGAGTCTTGGAGGATTTCGACAATTAAAACAGAAAGCGTGACTGGAAGCAGCAACCACATCTGAGTTGTTCATTCCCTGAAGTGGAATTTGCTAAGACTGGCAGCAAGAGCTGCCTGAGTGAAGGGTTTGCATCTTTTCATTCACTCTGCCTCTTAGATCTCTGTGGCCCTCAGGGACTGACACAAGGCTTGTTCACTTGGTTTAGTCTTCCTCAAAGTTTCCTTCTCCCCTGACAGTTTCTTATTCATTTCTGGTGGCGTCCAGCAGTGATGGTTGTTTTGATATGGTGATAGTTCTTCATGCTGTGTGCTACATAGCTCTGAATAATTTCTGCCTGTTAACTTTTGTGTGCTCCCACAGTAATAAGCATTTTCATACGGAGTCGTTAAATAAACCTATAAAATTCCTTGTATAACATTTTAGGACTGCTTCATCTGGACCTTCAGAAGGCTAAAACTCTAGTTGTAGTTTACAGTATGGAGAAAAGCAACTGTCTGAAATCTAGAAAGCCTTGCTGTAGCATGTGGAAATAATTCAAACAAAAGTAACATTTCAAACATCTTTTTTTAACCACAGATTGTGTTACTGACAGCACTCTCTAATACTTCAGAGGACAATTGCCACAATCCAGCCAAAGCCTCTGTCCTTTCTTCTCAAGAATAAGAAATGAATTGTCCTTATTTAGATAAATGTTGCGGAGTTGTCAGTGTGTTTTAAATAGAAGTGTGTTCTGTCACTTAGATCATGTTTTTCTTATGTCTTTGCTAATTTTTCTGTAGGTAGCCTGGGTAGCTGTGCACGTACATGACTTCTGACCAAACCAGATCTTCTCAAAAAATACAGCTTCATTGTGGTTAAGAATGCAAGTTTAGGACTTTTATGAACCAAAAAGCCAACTTTTAGCCTTTATCAAAAAATAAACAAAAAAAACCCCAAACAGACAAACAGAAACCCAAACAAACTCCAAAAGAACAAAAATGGAAGGGGTTTGAAGAAGGGTTTATTTCAGGGCCATTTTTGACAACTTTTTTTTTTTTTCCCCCTAAATAAATAAACTCAAAATATTCAGCAGTTTTGAGCAAAATACAGAAATAGTTTGTGATTATCCAAGTATGCACACAAGCCTGTTCATAAATTCTTCTGCTGTAATCACTTTTTCCAGTTTTCAGCCTTTCTACAGGTGTTGAGATGCATCGGTGCTGCATGATTTGGTATTGTCATGTATTGTTTTGGGCTTTTTCCTTGAAGGGAGAAGCTGGTGAAGTAACAGGAGAGGAAGTACAGCAGGGATGCCAAATGAGGGGACTTTCCTTTGGTAAATCTTCATTCTTCTTGAAGAAAATGGGTGTGGGGAAGCAGCTGGCTTTGGGCAGGGAGAATGATAGGGGAAAAGGGAGTTGGAAGCAGCAGCTCAGCACAAAGAATCTGGTTTACGAGGGTGTCCTCATACGCATGTCCTATAAACATCATCAAGAAGAATGAAGAGTTGAGGCTGTACCTCTGTCTCTTCATGAAGCTAGCTCCACCCTGCCCTGGGTTTGCCCAGGGAAAAGGGAGTTGTGTTCAGCGTTTGCTGGGCTTTGCTTTGACAGTGATGGGATTTTTCGAAAAGCAGTTGTGCACTCTCCTTCAGAGCAGTGAGGGATGTGCAGCCTCCCCAGGGACCTGCTGCAGGCTCAGCACGCTTTGGGGCTGGCTGGCAGCGAGCTTCCTGCTGTGTTGGGGGATCAGATGAGAAGGGTGAGTGCTCTGGCTAAAGGGGATAAATGCAACCATGCAGCATCCTTTTGGCACAGTAACTAATGACTACGCATTAATATGCATAAGGACTTCCTCTTACAGAGTCGGGTTATTTTGAACCTGATTTTGGTTTGGGTTGGGTTTTGATTTTTTTCTTTTTTTTTTTTAATGCTATGTTTACTAGTTTTAATCCAGTTCCCCATTAGATGAAGTTTTGGATTGAGTTCTGACATCTGAAAATAAAATTAACCCCCTGTATTATTTACAGCAGGGCAGAATAATGAAAGCAGAGCACACTACCAGGCAGAGAACTGGGGATACCAGGCAGACAATCTGGCAATACTTGGATACAGAAGTCTGGCTTTTTTATGTAATGTTGGTAGAAATGTGCATTACTTTTGGCTACTTGGGCATACTCTTCCAATTGGGACTTCACTGAATTGTGATGGTTACACCTTGCTGTTGGAAAAAAAATTGGAAGCCTACCTTGTTCCTGAAAACCAAAATTTCTTACAAGAAATAAGGCCAGATTTCAAACACACATAACATGAAGAGTCAGTTTTCTGAAGCACAGAAAAATTATAGGTAGAATTCATAGATAAGTTATTTGCTCTTTGGAAGAGCCTGGCCTTGGGTCTAGCTGCAGAATGCATTAGAAAACCTAGCTAGGACTTCACGTGTGCTTTGCTCCCAGTTGCTGTACAAAAGCCACACATGCATAGTCACAGTGCATCCAAGGAATAGCCTCAATGTTTGTATGGGTACAGTTGAAAACACAGTGATGGTCCTCACATCATCAGCAGAAATCTATCTATGCCAGAGATTCTCACTGGAGAGCCTTTCCTTATAGTCATGAAGTACAGGAGAAAGCCTAGCCATTTAAAAACCAAATATTTGGCACCTCCAGTCTCAGTGCTGCTTCTGCACAGCCATGCTGGCTTTTAACGTCCTCTTTTTATTAAACTATTAAATTGGGAATTTTTATTACTCCCAATTTAGCACTTCTAATAAAAAGTTACAGTTAAAAGCCTCTGTGGGTACTGAAACTTGCAGCTGTGATTGCTCTTGATGGAAATAAAGACAAACTCAGCTTTTAAAGCTTGCCTCTGTCAGGTGGTGGCTCCAAATCAGAGGGAGCTGGGTGGGAGAGCAGCTGGGAAGGAATTACAGCAGCAGGAGGCGGATGAGGAGAGAGAAGGTGGCAGCAGAGGAGAATTAATTATGTTTGTGGTGCAGCTATAGTTACAATATGAAAATACCTTAAAGTTTAGAAATAATCAAAAGCCACTCACTGCTTTAATACCATCCTTATTTAAGCATGACATCAGTATTCAGTTGTAGTGGCTTGAACCTTATCAGAGACTTTGAATAATTGTACCATTCATGTGAAATTGTGTAGTGTACAGTGGTGCTGACTAGTGTATGTCTCAGAAAAAATGTAGCAGTAGGGTGAAGTAACATGTTACAAATCCTGGAAGGGGGATATTTGAGAGTTTTACTGGCTGTAAAAGGTAACGTGACTTCTTGAACTGGGGATTCAAAGCCACAATACAAGAAATGTCAATAGAAAGAAACTTCTTTTATATCCAGCTTCCTAAACTGATGTAATTATCGTTTTTTAAGAGAGGAAAAAGGCACATCAAAAATATCTTAAAAGTGCAAGAATATATTTTTAAACCATATTTTCTGCTGGAAATAAATCTTTTCATTAGGAATAAAACCCAACAACATTGAGAGAAACAGTGATATAGTGATCTAGAGTTTTTTGTCTTCAGTCAGACTTTTTTACAGTCCCTTTTTCTGTAGGTATAATACGTGGGAGGAAGACAACCGTATTTTCAATTACTAAAGTTGAATTCAGAGTTACTGGGCTGGACTGAGGGAGTCAGTCCTGGGATGAAAGGAATATTGCAAGCATGAATGATATCTCCTGCAGGGTCTTGGAAATCTCCAGGAATACTGCTCTTCTCTGCTGACAGCTTTTCCCTCTGCCTGGGAAATGAGGCTGCTTCCCTAGAGAGAGCTTGTGTGGCTTGTGATTTAATCTGTGTTTTGTTCTGAAAGAAAAACTGGCACTGTAGACCTCTAAAATAAAAACCATAATAGCATTATGCCGTCCACACTTTCGTTACATATGTAATGATGAGACCTATAGCAACTGAGCAGTTGGTCAGATGTCTCATAGTTTACAAAGCACTGCTGAAGGCTTGAGGAGAAAATATTCTTTCATTGAAAACAAAACTCCCTTTGACTCCTTCTGGAGCTGTTTTTCATGTTTATGATCTGATAGTGCACCTAATTATGTCAGAGAAGGGCTCAGCCCATCCAGATCCATTTTTCAGAAGAGCTCCTCAGTTTGCACCTTTCAGCAGCATGACTGACTCATTTTCCAGAAATGTTCTTGAATATAGCTGTGCTGAAATTAGGTGATAAACTATGGGGGTTGCTGAGTCTGAATAACCTTTGGTGCCATCCATCTTTCCTCAGTTTTCCCATCTCTTCTTCATGTTATGTGAACATGAGGCGACGTTTTTGACTCGAGTTTTTACCTGAAGCCAAATCATGGCTATTAAATCCAGCATGTGCCCAGGGTGTTTGGGTCACTTAGGATGCCTCTTCGGACAGCAGATCTTAAGGGATGGCAAGTATCAGCTTTCAGCACTAATACACGTCTGCAGCAGTTCAGGAAAGGCCAGTGCTCCCAGCTCTCTGCTCTCATGGAGGCTCCCACTGCAGTGCCTGGTGGCAGGAGAAAATAACTGTTCACTAAACTGTCCCAGTTTAGTCCTGTGGTTTAGTGCTTACCTTTTCTGTCAGTAGTGTATGAGAAGACATTTCCCTCAGACTTGGTCAATATTTGTGTTACTCTCTATGGAACTCCACCCATTTTGAATAACTGATACCAGCTAGTGGTCTGGAAAGAGACATGTCAGTTAAAAGTAGTTGCTTTCTTACATTGCCATTTTTATTAGTTCATCTGATCTACAAACCAGACCAACCAGTTTTTCAAAAAGGAGAAAAAGGTGTGTTACTGTGGCCAGTATTTAGGCATACAGCAGTATGGTTGTCTGACTTAAGAGCAGAGACTCAAACACACTTCTGGTGGATGAGGAAAATAGGGTTGCAATGAATGGGAACAGTGCAGAAGTGAACAAATATTTTGATGTCACTCAGTGAAAGATAAAGAAAATTATTCCATATAGGGAAAGGGAGAGAGGAAAATGCCTTTATGATTGCACTAATCAACCATACTGACTGTTTATATTTCTCAAGGGCTAGAATCAGGGCAGGGGGGGAGATGGACGATTCTTATGAATATTTAATATATATATTTTAAAATGTTTAATCAACTTGGTGAATTAGGGAGACTTGCAATGAACAGATGAAGCATTAGACTCTGTGGAATGAAGACAGGCATTTAAATTAAGAAACAGCATGATAAGATTGCACAAGCTGAGTCCAAGAAGCCTTGATCTAGAGATTTAATGGATGGAAGGGAAGACAAGCAGGAATATATAAAAAGATCCTATTAGTGCCCTGGGGTTATCTGAGGAAAAAGGACTTTTCAGTGTGAGAAATTAATTTGAAAATGTTTACTTTTCATCCAGATGTTTTATGGGGAACCCTATGGCAAAGTACAAAAAGAATGGAAGATAAAAATAAAAGCGGGGAAGGAAGATAAAATATTTTAGATGCTCTTTTCCAGGATTCTTCATGTTCCTGTACAGCATAACTTTCTGCCTTTTGTAAAGGGAGATCAAAGCTGTAGGAGAAGCGTAATCTAACGAAAGGCATCTGGGCCTTGGGATAAAAGGAATAAGTGTCTGAAAAAGGATGACAAGTGTGTAGTTATTCCTCCTGTCGGATCTAACATGAAATTGGAGAAACAAGAACACAACCTGAACCAAATCTACCTCTCTCACACTCTCAGGATTGGACATCTGATGCAGTGGGACACACAAAGAAAGATATATCATTAAGCTCATAGGGGAATAAAAATGGTGCTGTTGTACGACTGAAAGAAAATGGCCACAAATTTTTAATGTGTGTACTATTTAAGAATGAATGTGATGAAGTTTCTGATTGAAAACTAATTGAAATGCAACCAGAGAGTGATTCATGGAAGACAACAAGCTTTTAATTTTTTGTCTACCTTAAAACACGGGGCTTGGTTTTTAATGTAGAATTATAGAGCTGCCATATCAAAACATGTCTAAGCTTATCTAATAGGTAGCAAGGTCTTTGAGGTATTTTTCAAAAAGCTGCAACTTTGTGTGCTGCTATATCATTAAAACTGAAATGTTGAGGAAGTATTAGTTTTCAATCTTTTACCTATTTCTGGATTTTATGTGTAAGTACCAAAGGCGCTATCGTGAGGGCTGGCCAGGTACCTGAACCACCCTGCTGGTCCCGAGCAGCAGACAAATACTTCCTTTAAAAACTCTTAGAAATTGCCAGTGTTGGGAATAATTACGGATATGTGTATTCTGATTCCCAGCAGAGATTTAATGTTTTACAATAATATTGCTTTACCTTTTATCCAAGATTAAAAGGAAAGTTGCTCATGATGTGCCTTCTGACTCATGGCCTTAACTCTGCCTGTAAAACATTGAAGGAATTCTGAATTTGCAGCTCAATCTCCTGATGAATTCACTCTCCTTCTGTCACTTGCTTTTCTGTGTTAACATTCTACAAATATTCTAGTCAATGATGGGATGATTACTGAATTTTTATACAATATTTCCAGAAAGTCATCTTCTCAGCTCATAGTCATCAAATCTTAGAATCTCTTGGCTTCCTTGTCACTTTTCAGCACTGACATCCATGCAAACTTTGTGCTTCTCAGCATTCATTTTTGTGGGATTGCTATTCTTAATAAGGTGACAAGAAGGGCATCTTCCTGCTCTGTGTCTGCTTGTATCTAGTGCACTGGTTACTCTGTTCTTTCCTTCTGTGGAGTGCTTCATGTTCTCTTCATCTTCCTGCCTTTCCTCTTCTCTTCTTCCTTGACTGGTATTTGTTTCATCTGTGCTTGAAAACCTTCATTTTTGAAATCTCTTTGTGGTAGGGACTAGGACTTAATGGTCAAGGTGGAGAGATGCCATCAGCAGCCCCTGCAGTGGCCCAGGTGCATTTCATATTGCTTCCTCGTCTGTTATTAAAAGAGCTTAATATTTCTCTACATATATCAGGCACTGTGTCACTGTGCAGCAGTGTCCTGAGGGCCAGGTTCAGAACAGTGCCATTTCCACTAAGCTGCATTCTTTTAGGACAAACAGTGTTTGAGTAAACTGAGCAATTATTTGCTATGTTTATGGCCCTATATTTTTTTTTTTTTAATATATACCTTTTCTACTGTTATGTTTCCTGTTCACTTGCTGTTGAACTGGTCTGGAATTTCTTACACCATTTGTACTGTGAATATGATAAAATTATATACATCCTTTCACGTAGTTTTAGACATGCCTAAAGTTCATGAGTGCACAGTTTAAATCATTGGTAGGCTTGATGAACATATGAAAAATAATTTTTCAACATCTTATTCAGGCTTTTGCTGTCTTGAATAATGAACATTTGTTCTTTCTTTCTTTGTTGTCTTTTAAACTGTTTTCTGTGTAGGGTCATCCCCCATGGTCAGGTGATGCAGAATTAGCACAAGTGAGACAGTGCTGTCCACGTGAACCGCTTCCTTGCACAGGGTGAAGATAAGCAATGTTAAAGGGGTATATCAGGAGTCTCTGCTGGCTTCAGGATGCAATGTTGGTGCCAGAGCTCATTGAAGGAATTCTGAATTTGCAGCTCAATCTCCTGATGAATTCACTCTCCTTCTGTCACTTGCTTTTCTGTGTTAACATTCTACAAATATTCTAGTCAATGATGGGATGATTACTGAATTTTTATAGAATATTTCCAGAAAGTCATCTTCTCAGCTCATAATCATCAAATCTTAGAAGTACTATGTGCTCTTTATTTGTCCAAATATATTTCTGAGACAGAAATCTTAAAACAATGTCCTAGTTTGTTTTTTAATTTAAAACAAACTTAAGGAAAAGTCTGCTCCCAGGAAACATGCAAATGGAAAGTGGCAGCATCTGATAAATAGGTTATATAAAATATTTGCACAAAATCTTTTCTGGGGGCTGGGTACAATTTATTTGTGGACACATGGAACAAAGACAGGACAGTAATTCATGACTTGACTTCCAGATATTCCCTTGGAGGGAAAATTCTCATCAAAATATTTAACATTTCAGGCGGAAATAAAGATGATTGTGAAAAGGTTGAAATGGCAATTTTAGCTTCCCTCTCTTCCAGGCTGGTCTCTTTATTCCTTTCTCTCTGGTCTCTGATCTCCCGTTTCACCAATTAGACACAACAGCACAGTCAGACTTAAAAGACTAAATAGCAGTACGAATGCCTGAAGCCCAACTGAGAGCTTTGTGGATCACTCTTCCATCCTGGGAAGAGAGCAGCTAGAAAAATCCTGTCTCCAGCATGCCCGGTGTCCTAGTTCTGCTCTCTTCACATAGGGAACACTACAGGCCTGCCTTACATTGGAGCAGATTGCCACACAGGCTCTAATTGCTCACTAGCCTAAAACTCTACCAGCTTTAATAGCACGCTTTAGCAGTAATTGTTATGTGTGTTCCCGAATAACCCTTGAAAAGGGAAAGTGCAGATTTGTTCTAAGAAAACAATAAAAATACTTTTTCAGTCAAGGAAATCCTAGTGAAGTATAATGGTGAAGTTGCTTCTGGAGAAGTAGGTCTTCTTGTAGTCTGTCTGTAGTTGAACAGGGTGTGCTAGAGTATTTCCATACAATTATTCAGGATTTTGTCATAACTAAGAAGTCTGGAAAATACCATCTGTCTCTATCATGTGCTATTGTGCCCCACAGCAAGTGGCAGTGAAAATGTGACCGTGTTTATCCATAGGTATGTATTGGAAAGAATTGAGAGGTGTGGGATACTGACCGTTTGTGGGTTTGCAGACCCTTCCATCTGAAAATGGTTCTCTGGCTGCTGTTGACCTCTAGGTCCTCCTGCAGGAAACGAGTGAACCTGTGTACACCTGCTATTATCTTTTAGTTATGCTTTTAAGTAGAAATTTTTGAAAAAGAGTTTTCTTTACACACACACAGAATCTTCTTTTCTTACCTTTTTCTTTCTGTTTTTCTCTTATTTTTTTTAAATAAAGGGAGAAGGAATTTCATAACAACATAAGTACTGTTTGTGCAATGTTTTAAAAACACTAAAATGGGATTAAGCAGCTGAGTCATTGGCTTGGAATAGAAAAATGCCTGGAAAATTAAGGAAAAAATCCTTCAATGCAGAGAAAAAAAAGAAAAATCTTTTCCTGTCCCAGTGAAAGTTCATCTAATCCTACACGTACAGTTCTGATCTGCATCACTGACTGTAACTCCTTTGTGTTTTATGACTCCACCATTCTGATAACCACTTAAAAACTCAGAAGAAATTACGTAATTATGATCCTTTTTTGTTGCAGTTTATTCTTCTCTACCTCTGCTCAGCTGTAATCTCTAAATAAGACCTTTTAGCTTGAAATGCTATTTTCCTTTTCTTCCTTTTTTGTTTCATGCACTTGCTTTGTTCTATGGGATCGTGAAACAGATAAGCTGTGGCTAAGAAGCTGTTTTGAAAATATCTTTGCTACTCTGGCCTGAAAAGCAGTGTGCTAAAGCATCGACTAAAGATCTGCCTTATGGTTCCTCTGAGAAACTCTGTCTCACTCACACTGGCACAAACAGGCACCTGAAGAAGCCACATGCTGAGACCTTCTCTGGTTGGAGGCTATACCTGTCCTGCAGAGAAAAAGCAGCCTTTAGAAGTGGCTGCAAATCTATAGACTGCCAAATGCTGCTCATTTCCCATCAGTGTTGCTGCCTTGTGGCCGCCTGCCTGTCAGCTCACGTGCTCTGGGCTGCAGACCCTTCTTTGCCTCTGAAGACGTGCTCTAGTGATGCTGAGGGCACTATGAGAGTTTGGCCCTTAGCCTGACTTCAGGGCTGCCCCCAACAATGCAGGTTGCCTGTAATTTAAACTCTCAGGTGAAAGGTCTTGAGTGTCTCCACAGGAGGTTTTATGAAACTCAGCTAAACATGTGGCTGAAGCTCCTCTGTATCATTACCTGGGGAATCCTGATCAGATAGTTCTTTCCACCCTGTGGTGGCTCTTTATGGTGAAGTTTTCTGTTACTTGGATGGCTTCCTTAAGTCTTCAGAAGATGCTTTTCACAGAGGTTTTGTGAACAAGTTTCTAAAGAAGGATCTAGGGGGTAACATCATCAAAGAAGTTGGTCCCTCAGTTGGTAATATTTTCATATAACAATGTTTTTAGAAGGCCTTGGGGTTGTTTTTTCTTGCTTCTATTGTGGCTTTTTTAGCATAGCAATATGACCTTTTCTTGTAAGTAACTTTGCTACTAAACAGCTTTTAACAAACCCTTGCAATTTTCATCAGCCTCCTACTTTTCCAGATTTTCTCCGGTATCAAATAGCTTGGGGTTGTCTCCTTTTCCATTCCCTCCTCCTTATCATTCCAGTGTGATAAAATGAGCAACAACTAGAAGCTGTCCTCAGACTGAGATGTAAAAACAGTAAAGTTACGAGAAAACCCCACAACCAAAGGCATAAGGTATTATCAACACCAGAGTAACTCTGATGTGAACACTTTTTCTTGAGTAGTTTCAAGTAATTTCATGTATAATTTTGGCCACTAGAATCAGATCACAGAGCCATTTTTTAATCTAAATCAGCAGTTAAAGGCACTGGTCAGATAATCAGGTTACTTGGTCTCTAGGTGAGAGGAAAGTGGCTGGAAAGCTTGCAAGAAAAGGCAAGGTGGTCAACACATCCAAATGACCAGTTAGGTGATTTGCTGTGAAGCATTTACAGTGAGGAAAGTCTATAGTTCATGGTGCCCGGTGCAACATGAAAGCGGTTTTGTTTCTTACCATGTATTTTTATGGAAATGGAAAAATGAACAAACCAAATAATGATTTTGTGAACATGACAGACTCCTGGTTCACTTTCCTGGCAAAAACCAAACAAAGGTTTGCTGTGAGGTTTAGCAGGAGTTCATCAGGCACTTTTAGATGCTGACAGTGACTTTGTTAGTGCTAGTGTCACTCTGATAGAGTTACTTCTTTGAAAATGATGGAATTTCTTTGATTGATTTTGACATTTTTACCTCTGGAAACCTGTGCTCTTGCAATGCTGTGGGCTGTGCTGTATTGTAGTTTTGTGTAATATGGCTTTAGGGGTGATTGAATGAGTGTGATGTAGGACTTGCACAAAATGGAGAAATGAAGACAAATTCACAGTATCACTGAGTCTTGCACAGGGTTTTTAAAATTCTCATGCTGTGAGAGGATATGAGGTTTTTAGGATTATTAATGCCATGAAGAAGAAAAAAGTTAAGTAAAGATTAATTTTAAAAAAGAAGTGAAAAATTAAGAAAAAAAAATATCAACATCAGTGTTTCTCATGAAAAGCTGTGAGGATTTTCCACTGAGTTATCAGACAGCAGTCCTAGGAAAACAGAGAAAGTATCTTTCACAAAGTCAAGGTGGATCAATAGCTTTTTAAACACCACTTTGTGCATCTGAATTTTATCTCAAAAAGCTGCTATTGTTTAAGGCTGGAACATGAGAATACATTTTCTTGGGTTTATGTTCTTCCTGAATCATTTCTTACAGCAAACAGGCTTCTTGGCTAAGTTGACTGTGTCTGATCTGGTGTGGCCTTGTGTTTTCACTTGTGCTCTCTTAATGGACAAAGCGTGGAATCTGAAACCAGGTGGGATGGAGCCTCCTTGGAGATGAAGGTCAACCTCTCACTGAAATCACTTGTGGTGTGTAAGGCAAGCAGCTTTTGGGGAAAAGTCTCTGGAGAGGTTATATGATTGTTACTGGGCCAGGTCCAGAGGCATCAAGACCAGGGAAAGCTTCTGTTGGACTGAGCCTCAGTCCAGTGCCTTTCATTTGCATCTTTCTTTACTCAGAATATTTACCAGCTTAAAAATCATAGTTATAAATAAAAGAAAGTTGCTTTTAAAGCAATACATGGCCCTTTTAAGGCAATACATTTACCCTTTCTTTGACTGCAGTTATTTCAGCTTTCATTCAATTTTGCTGGAACTGCCATTTCAGTCTTTGGTTTTTGATTTAATAGACCCCTGTCAAAGCCTGCATAAAACTGATTTCAAATAACCACAGGAACAGATAGAGTGTATTTTCTTAATCTTTCAGACTGATGTTTTGTTACTCTCAGGTCTTTGTAAAAATTCAGTACAGGGTCCTGAAATGCTACATTTAGATAAAACAAAATCTAAAAGAGAAGAGAGAATAAACAAAACCCCAAACCCAGATTGCTGTTCACGGAAGGTATGATTTTATGCATCACAGTTTAGCTAAGACCCGTTCAAGGAGAAACTTCAACAGCTTGCCAGGGGCAGTCTCCATAAGCTGCGGCTGCTGTTAGAGCCTG
>VZTM01005288.1:0-12464 GCA_013400555.1 Jacana jacana | reverse complement strand
TCCCTGATTGTGTTTAAGAGTAGTTTGGATGTGGTGTTGAGGGATATGGTGTAGGGAAGAACATGTAGAGTAGGGCAGATGGTTGGACTTGATGATCCCAAGGGTCGCTTCCAACCTGAATGATTCTATATTGTATCTTCTTGTCTCCTCACTGTTTGGGATCTATTGCTTTATGTTGGAGAATTAAAAACTATATTATTGAGCTCTACTGACTTTTTCTGCACAGTCAGGAAAAGAATAGAAAACCAATGAACTTTGATCTTTACTTTCCTCAATAGAATAATGAGCAATTTGCTTCCTTACTTTTGGTACTGTTTTCATTTACATTATACTTTTTAATTTACAGCTGGGCAAGCACAAATGAAATACATTACTAGTTGCTGATTGACTTCCTGCACATGCTATTGGAAGAGTACAATACTGCCTTCATGTGAAGATGAAATCCCAAGCTTATGTCTCTTTCAGCATTAATGACAGAACCTCCTTACCAATATATTAAAATTACATACAAGAAAAACTGCTTCCTTGGCTGTTCACATTGAGTCAAACTCATTCATTATGACTCTATATCTGAAAATACAGGCTGTAAATATGGTCTTTTAAAATCAAATAACTCACTAGTATTTACAGAAAATGTATGTCTTTCGATATTTGGGAGTAATGATTTTTGGGATAAAGTTCTGTCTTCACTGAAATCGACAGAATTTTTTCCCCTGAGTAGTGGGAACTGAATGTCATGGTTATGTCAGCCTCTTACCCTTTGGCTGATTTGTCCTAACACCTTAAGGTGTCACTTCCCCATGAACTAGTTTATATTTCTGTAAAGTGGGCTTGTGAAACGTTGCTCAGCTGCTTTTCCTGCAATATGGTGAGACATGGAGCTAACTGAATTGACTGTAATTAACTTCGATGATGGACACTGTTTTAGAACTCATTCATCAAAAATCATGTCCTATACATGCAGTTTTTGCCACACAGATAATTCAGGTTTCAGATGTAATAAGGTTTTGTAGGTTTCATCACTTGTTTTGAGACTTTAATAAGAGCATTTTCATAAGATTGTTTCTCAAAAAAGCCCTTAAACATTATGACTTTGGCAATATAGTGCTGCAATGTAGATCTTCATTGTTAGAAGTGGAAGACTTTGGTACCCACCTCCTGTATATTGTGTGGAAGAAAGTTTCAGTTATGTGTTTGTACTTTAAATAGATAGCATTTTAAATGCTTGTATGCCTCAGGCAATAAGAAGCAAGAAAAACAAGAGTCCTTCAAATCCTCTGCAATCTGGCATATTAAATTCCAGGACTTTCAGGTGGATTCACATTTGTTTACAGTCACAGAACCACCCACCAGCCAACTAGACCAGACCCTATGCAGTCATCTCAGGGAAAAAGTTTTCCTGGAGAAAATATCTGCACCCAGTGCAGTCTTACCAGAATTCAGCTGCAACTGAATGCAGCCCTTTGCTCTGTGGTGTAGCAGGGGAGAAGTTTGGTGCCTCCAGCTTCAGAGGTGTTACCTGACCTCTGAGGTTGGAGAGCCCTGGACTTTGCATTTTGGCATTTTCCTTGTCTTCAATTTGTCTCAGAACTGTCATCAAGTAGGAAGGTGATGATGGCAGTGCTCTCTCTACTTCAGCCATCTTAAGTGTTAGATTAGGGCTGCCTGTCTAACACTGAAGCAACACTGTGTTGCAATTTACTTTTTCTCACCTGTATCTTCTGATGCTTCCAGCTGCATAATAGCTCAGCTTTAGCACACAAGGTATAGGCCACGCTCTTCTTCACCTCTCACTGCTTCAGATCCATCTAGTAGGACACAAGACTCCTTTAACTGATGTTTTCACAAGTTAAGTTGGGGAAGATTACTCAGATGTTTTACTTCTGGATTCAGGACTCGGGTTTGGGGAAGGGAACACTGGGCTGTTACTTTAAAAACAGGCAGCAGTACCATCATTTGAAGTGTCTCTGACTGTCACTTTTTATGCTAAACTTCATAATGTTGAAGCCAGATATTTCAGTTAGATATGTCAGATGCATGAGATGGATTGTCTTCTGGAGATATACCTCCACAATCACTATAAAGGGAGTTTAGGGTGGATGGCATCAAATCTGATAAGTAAAATATATGTGCCTAAAGGCAGGTAGCACTATGCCTTTGATGCATAGGCAGGACTTTGCCTAGTGCCTTTGATGTCTTTTGCTTTATTCTTTTTATTTTGAGACATGATTCATCATATGAGTAGACCTGGCCACAGAGGACAATGCGAAGAAGATGGGTAACAATATGCTCAGGTAGCATAGCAGCAATGCTGTGCCAACTGGTGGTCTGCAATGGCAACCCTCAGCTCAGCAAGCACCCAAATGTGACTATCAAACATAATGCCTGCAAAGTTGGCAGTTTCTGTGTACACTTTAACAATTAAAAGTTTTTCAGCTCTTTATTTGAACTCCATCTGTTACACTGACCTCCTGTTTGAGCAAGAGTGTTATTGTAAATGATTATATTTTAAAAAAAACACCAACCCCTTCCCCAGTAAACCACAACAAAACAAAAACCCAAAGCAAAATACTGTAACATGAATAAGTAACCTCCAGTGGACAACTTTATCTTGTTTCAGTTTAGTATATTTCTGTCCCCTGCAAGCTTTACAGTCCAGGTAGCACTTTCTCTGTCTTATTTGTTAAGCCAGGCACAGGTGTCAGGAGGGAAACCTTCTTCACCATAGATAAATCCAGTTAGGTTAGACTCTGGGAAAGGCTAAACTGAAGAGCATGAGCCATGCAAAGTAGTCCAGCAATGCAGCGTAATTATAAAACTCCATGAACTTCTAACTCAATGACTTTCATTGACAGGATCTCCTACCACACATTTCTCTTAAAACACTGCTGGACAAAGTAAGATTGGGTTTCACAGGTGATGTGAATGTAGCTAACAAGCAGTCTCATATTTGAGCCTGGGATGATGCCAATTTTAGTACAACCACGTGGTGTGCAAGCATGTGTGGAGTTACTCAGAATTTAAAGTTCTCAACCATGGGAGGTGCCCTCTGAACCCTGCCTTCCTGGTGGCAGAGGATAGCTGAGTCAGCGATATTGTTTTGGGACAGGCAGTAATGCAGTACATAACTTACATAAATAATTAGCCATTTCCTGTCCATGCACTGAATGATCTTTCTTTGTGGAGTCCACATCAAAACTCAGTTGATTGAGTGTGTACCATGGCAGAAGGTTATAGGGAGAACTTTTGGGGTACTGGGATGGACCTGTAGAGCATCCTGCAGTGAACCTCCTTGTAGCAAGCAGCAAGAATTTCTGTCGTGACACTAACTTAATGTTGAAAATACATTTCTTTGTCCATAATAACTACTGAATTCAGCCAGCGGCCCTCTCAGACCACTTTGCTGGTTCCCCGGGCCGGTTGGGGAAGGGTAGTCCTGCTGGAACAGTATCCTCTGCTTGCTAGTTTATTTATGCATGCACATACTCAGCCACTTCTGTTTGTGCATCTTTCAGCATGTACAAAATGTCTCTACAAGCAGGATTTGTGTAACTCGCTACTGCATGGCAGTTTTGATTCACTTAATAATAGATGGCAAAGATTGTTTTCTTACTGACCTAAGCATTAATATGTTCCCCACTCCCACTGAACCACCTAATGAGCCCCTGTTAGCTGGCAGGCGTCATGTAGTTATTCCTTCTTGAACTTGGTTGGTTGGGGTGTTTTTTTCTAATGCACTATTCTTTTCTGTCCTATTGTTTTATATCTTTTCACAAAAAGTATTTTGAATGCTGGAGTTGATGACCATCACCCTCTCAACATTCTTTCTGTGTTTTTACTTTTCTTACCTTGCATGGCTTTATCTGACATACTGTCTATAGCTCAAACAGTCGATCTCTTTGTAAAACTGAGCTAGTATCACCCAGCTGTGATTCACAAAACTGAATCTTATATCACAGAGAGCTGAACCTCAAGGCTGTGGGTTACCGTCCTTTTCAGAAAGCCTCTACACAGCAGTTACTAGAGCGTAGCCTTGACATTTTGAAGAGGGCATCATGCAGAGGAATGTTTTGAAAGTATACAGGTCGCTACCAGAGCTGCAGTTTGTGTGTGGAGAATCATTTTGTAGAGACATGGCACTACAAAAGACACTTGAATCCCTAACACTCGCAGCATACTACTAAAGTTCTAGTTGTCTGATAACAAGAGGCATCAGGCCCAAAATGCAGAGAAGCATGTAAATCTGTGAGAGACTACTAGTTTCACAGGTTTCTAATGAGCCTTGAACTTTCCTTGATCTCCGTATCCCTTCCTCCTTGCTTTTTGTTGCTGTTGTTATTGTTGTTGGGGTTTTTTTTATTTTGTTTTTGTTTGGGGGGAGTGTTTTGTTTGCGGGGAGTGTTTGGTTGTTTTTTTTTTTAAGCAGATAACTGCCTCAAATTCCTAGATCTGTTGAAGTCACCATTTCAGCTCCCTGATCATGATTGCCCTAAAATTAAGAATTCCTCAACTTCTGAAATGGACATGGAAAGCTGGAGCCTCCAATTCATCTTACACTTTTCACTGCCTTTCATAGGCAACACTACAGGATGGAAAAGGACTTGCTGCTGAGACACATTCTTTTGTTGTCAGAGCAAGTTACATGTTGCATCCCTTTTGCTTGGCACCAGTTGTTCAAAGGCTCTGGTAATAACAGGACTTTTGCCTCCAGGATCTTTGCATGAACAGACTGCCTTTGCTCCAGGTTGTAGGCTGATCTGGGAGAAAGAGTGGGTTTTGCACTTCTATAGTGCTTTTATCTTTTATACAGAAATCCTGAGGGGATTTGGGGGTCATAATCTTAGTCAGACAGTGGGAAAAGGGCCACTTTTGTTTTTTTCTTTTTAAATTTTGATTTTTGAGTCTCAGAGCCTAGCTGGCACCTTAGGCTCAGCTCCCTGGCAAGTGCTGCAAACTGGTGGGTGTGGCGCATTTCGAAATATCTATTTCTGGATTAATATTTCACCTGCTTCCAATCTTACAGTGGAGCTATTCCATGTGAACTATAAACATATGACTAGAAACTGAAACTGTACCTGAAAATTCAGCAGTGTCTTCTCCTTTTCCTCAGCCTTCCTCATACATTTCGCTTTGTGTAAGAAGAAATCCTGGAGTTGTACACTGTAATGTATTTGGCCAAAGGACCCAGAACTCTCTAGCACTTTCCAGGAGATAGAGGTTTTTTTTTTTCTTCTTTCTCTCTTTGCATGGCTCCTAGATGACTAAATGATGTCAGATTAATGGAAGTAGTATTCATTAGAGTAAGTAGCTGAGCAGTATATTCTTTGCACACATCTGTTGTTCAAGGAGGGAATGAGTCCCTGAAGTAAGAAATGGAATAGTAGCATTTATTTTTGTCTACTCTCTGTATGTGTTGCATGACTTCTATCCCAACTTTTTCTCTAAAAAAATGTATCTGATCACATATTCCCTCTGTTCTCTATTGTGCCAAAAATAATAGCAGAAATACCTGCTCGGAAACTTAAAATAATTTCTGTATGTCATAAAATTTCTGAAATTTATAGCTCTCTGAAGGTTTCACACTATTAGATTTAGAAGATGATAACTTGGGTCTGTTTTTGAAATATGTTGCTTAAATGAATACATTTTTTCAAGTTGAATTTTTTGAACATCTAACCTAAACTGATTCATAAATATTATGACTCTCTTTTGAGAATGTGGAAAAAAGTGAGTCTATATATTTTGTTGTTACTAAATAAATCTTAATCTTGAAATGACAATGAGTTGGACTTTCTGATTTATTAAGAATTCAGTCCCTATATATCACCTCTTTATGGAACTCAAATAATAAAGAACTTCTGGAAATTAAACTCTGCTTGCTTGTTTAAAGCGGGCTGCCTATTTAAAGTTTTGATTTTTTGGTATAGAGTCTCTGTATTCCTCAACTATGCTGTACATTAACTCTCCAGGGAGATAACAAATGAAAGAGGAAGATCTGGACAGATACATTTGCAAAACTGCCATCATTATCACCGTGATGATTCTAGAATAAGCATTAATAGAGTCTCAGCAATTTCCCAAATTAGGGAATGAAATATAGAATCATAGTATCATAGAATGGTTAGAATTGGAAGGGACCTTAAAGATCTTACAGTTCCAACCCCCCTGCCACGGGCAGGGAAACCTCCCACTAGACCAGGTTGCTCAAATAGCTTGTTTTATAATCTGTAGCTTTCAAGGGTCTGTTATACCTACGTATCGTGTGCAGAATGTTACAGCTGTGCTCCAGGTCTTCCTGGGGGTTTGTTGTACATTTTTTGTGCCCTTCATTTGTGTAACAGTCCAATTTCACATTACTGTTTTGTCCTTTTTAGGAATCATAGAATCATAGAATCATAGAATCATTTAGGTTGGAAGAGACCCCTGGGATCATCAAGTCCAACCATCAGCCCTACTCTACAAGTTCCCCCCTACACTAGATCTCTCAACACCACATCTAATCTGCTCTTGCTCTAGGAGGTGGCAACCGTTTCACAGTCTGACAGAAGTTACTTCTCTCACTTTCAAAATTCTTCTTATGGGAGAGCTTTACTTCTTGCTCTCTTACATTGACATTTGGAACATTGTAGTTTTATTGTTTCCTCTATTTACTAGTGTTCATTTTTTATGTAGGCTATTCCATATGAACTGCAAAGATAAGTCTAGGAACTGAATGATTTCTTCACAGTTCCACCAAATTTCAGCAGCTCATAGCTATTTAGCTTATTTATAACTGTCTGCTAGACTGTTTTATGTAATATTTAGTACAGGCTTTCACAGTTCCCGAGACAAATACTCCTGTTTATTGAAATGACCAGCAGAAGCACAAAGCAACTTTAAATATATTCATTTATTTTTTACATTTTTTTTTATGAACTGGGGGTCCTTTCCAAATTGTTTTTCATGTAAAAACCTTGATACAGTTCCTGAGCAGAAAATTTTGAAGGTCAGCTAAGAAAATCTGAAGAACTAATAAGAAAGTTTCACTTTTAACAAAAGAAGTCTCTGGATAAAGTGAGCTTGTCATCATATAGTCAACAGTAAAACCAACTTTTTCAGTGTCTCTGCTTTCCCTTATGATCAGAATTTCTTAAGAATCCTCCAGAAAAAGCTTTCCCTGATATTTCTTTGATATTTCTTTCCCCTATTTCCCTGGGGATGATTTTCCCTGAAAGGTGACTGCTGAGGTAGGGGAAGTCATTAACTTATGATAAAATTTAAAGTTTACAGTATTGATAAGGGACAAGTGACAAAGTGTGTTCACAGTCATGTTTGAAAAAGAAAGAGAAAATGAAAGAGAAAAAGAAAAAGAAAAAAAAAAGTTTAATGGATATATTGAAATCTCACTGAGAAAATGACATCAAGATTATCAATGAGATACAAGGGGATGTAGCAGCATATCTTGTTGAGATCTTACACATCTGTGTATTGTTATAGGAAAAAAATAATTAAAAAAAAGAACAAAGAGAAATCTTAATGTTAGTATACACAGACTGTAAGCAAACAAAATAGACCTTTGGCATCACTTAGATTTAGTGAGATAAGGTCAGGATCGGAATATAATCTAGAGCCTAATCAGGAAAGATGTCAAGAAGGAAGCGTGTATATAGAGCACTCCAGAGATATGAGAGAGGAAGCACAGTGAGATTTGCTGAATGAAATATGGAAGGAAGGGGACTGAGGGATGTTGTGGGAGAATTCTGTCCTAGATCCTTGCACAAGAGGCTAGATTCTGTTTTTCTTTAGAACACAGGATAAATATTAGAAGGTGGGATTTTTAATAAAAATAAACTGTCATTACTTGATTGCCTGCTGGAGAAACATTAGATCAGATAATTTTTCTTTAAAGAGACACTTCCAAAGTTCTTGTAAAGTGCAGGAGAAATAAGGAAAGTATCAAGGGTTGGTAATGAAGATAAATTATTTTAGATTTGATTCTAATTTGATTTTTACAAAGTCCCAATGACTGATTGAAAACTGGGGAAAACACTTTTACATGAAACTACTTGTAGGCCAAGAAAAATGATTAAGGGATTGGAGCATCTCCCATACGAGGAAAGGCTGAAAGAGTTGTGACTCTAGCCTGGAGAAGAGAAGGCTGAGGGGAGACCCTGAAGGGTGGATTGAACGAGGGTGGAGCCGGACTCTTTTCAGTGGTTCGAAGTGACTGGACGAGGCGCATTGGGCACAAGCTGGAACACAGGAAGTTCCATTTGAATATGAGGAAGAACTTCTTTAGGTGACAGGTGTCACTCTGAGTGTGCCAGAGTACTAGAACAGGCTGCCCAGGGAGGTTGTGGAGTCCCCTTCTCTGGAGACCTTCAAGACCCGCCTGGTTTCAGTCCTGAGTAATGTGCTCTAAGCAATCATAGAATCCTAGAATCATTTAGGTTGGAAGAGACCCTTGGGATCCTCGAGTCCAACCATCAGCCCCTACTCTACAAAGTTCTCCCCTACACCATATCCCTCAACATCACATCTAATCAATTCTTAAACACATTCAGGGATGGTGAGTCAATCACTCCCCTGGGCAGCCTATTCCAGTGTCTGACCACTCTTTCTGTGAAGAATTCTTTCCTCATGTTCAGTCTAAGATAGATGATCTCTAGAGGCCCCTTTCAACTCTGGCAATTCTATGATTCCATGATTCCGTGACCATAATCTAGTCACCCAATCTGAGTACACAATCTAGATATTGTAACATTTAAAAAAGGCACATGGCCAGTGCAGAATGATTCAAATTAACTAACTTCTTTTTTTTTCCCACTTTGTCATTGGTCCCTGAATTCTATGATATTGTATATGGAAATGTTTGGGGTTTTTTTGGGGTTTTTTTGTTTGTTTGTTTGTTTCGTTTTGTTTTTTGTTTTTGTTTTTTAAGCTGCAACCGGAATTTACCATAAAATCCATTAGGTCAGAAAGAAATTGCTGTAATGACCATCAAGTCTCTTACTCTAATGACAAGATTAGTTTGAATTATTTTTAATCTTTCCATGATGAGAAAAACAAACAAAACAAAACAACCTGCTGATAAAAAAATCCCCCAACCAGTTTTAGTTATCTATATAATTTTTATTGTGCTAATTTTAGTGATTAATTTTCTAAAAAAAAAATAATTTAATTTTATTTTACTTGCAGACAAACAATTCTAAGCTGTATTTGTCCTTTATTTCTTACTGGAGTCAGTATGAATAATTGAGTCCTGTCCTCTTTATATTTGTACAACTGTTTATAGAAACCTATTTTGTTTTATCTAGACATGCTTCTCTCATAATAACCTCTGTTTCTCTCTCTTTTTTTCCCTCTCCCCCTGCTTTAGCTCTGCGTATTTTCCATGACATTTATTATTGTTCAGCTCTGCTCTGAATTCTGTCTTTATATCACTTTGTGTGAACCACTTCAGAGGAGTTTGGGATTACTTGAATCCATCGTAACACCTTGACAGCATGAACTTAGTTTTGATTGTTCTGGCATCTCTCTTGAAATTATTTTCATTGTAGAAAAAGAGTAATTTCCAAAATTAATATTGTTTCCTTTCTCCCACTAGGGTGACTCTGTTGGCCTGCTGCTCCATGGTTCAGTATGATTTTGTCGTATCCGTTTTGGAGATGTACAGTTCAAAAGCTCAGTACAACTGGCTGGCTGGTTAAAGCTTAATAGCCTAATTTCCAAGAGTACAAAATTGCAGAGTATCCAGAGGTACAAAATTGTCACTGAGGCCAAAATCTGCTAGAGTATTGTTGTACCCATAACATCCAATTTCGTAGATGTTGCACCTGTTAGAAAATTACAGTGGCCCTCACTATGGGAATGGAATCTTTAGGATTCAATGCCAAAATCACAAAATGGTTGTCAAAATGAACTGTTTAAAGACTTAGTCATTTTTATAACACGGTTTCTTCTGCCCCTGGTTCTCACATAACAATCTGATTTGATGAAACATCATTGGTATTCCCTGAATGAAGACAAAAAGACACCCTACCAATTCTTTAATGCTTTTCATGAACCATTTCCAATAACATTGTACGCCATCAACTTTCTTTATGGACATAACAGAAAATAGAGTATTAATTAATAGAACATTAATATTCAGAAGTGCTGAAGAAGAATGTGAGTCGATCACTTGTGGATTCAGTATGCAATCCTCAGATTCTCCTTAGTGACCACGAGGGCTGCTAGGAAAGATACTGTCGCTGGGTTTTGCATAACAGCACTTCAAAACATCAGCGTTAATTGTCTGATATGTGGTATGATGTCTTGATGCAAAGCACAAGCAGTTCTGATAACGCATTGAAGATTTATTTAACCCTTTGTCTTGCTAAGATTTTTAAGCAGGTGTGAAGAGAGGCGTATTTTGAGGTTTCCTAAGCCCATATGGTGCTAGCCCTTACACCAGTAGTAACCCAGGAGGTCTTGTGGCTGGCACAAATCAACATGCATTTCCAGGAGGCAAAAATAAGGTTGAACTTCTTAACAGTGAGTGAGAAAAGAGGAAATAATATTTATTTGAACATGTTGGTAAAATCGTGTCAGCAAAAGAAAAAAGAACAAACCAGATGCTGCACAAGTAGAGGAGAGTCATGATCACCAGCCAGCTCTGCAATCACTTGGAGTGGGAACCCCTGAGTGAGCAAGCAGTTCTGTCTATTACCTAAATGTAAGCACAGCATGCAAGTCATTTGTTTTGTACTTAGGCTTTTAGACTGGAAAACCTCTATCCAATAATCCCACTACAGCATTTCTGTTGAATCATGAAGCCTGGATGCCTGTCAGTGAATGCTGCACAAATACTCTTTTATATTTATATTTTTGTAGTTTTAATACTCAGATGCAGATTTGAATGTATTTTCTTGTTAGTTATGAATATATTAAATCTGAACATGCATTTTTTTTTTTTATTACACAAATTTTTTTCTGCCTGTGAAAATTTACTCTGAATGCATCAAAGGCTTCTTCCAAATATATATATATACACAAACACACTTATGTACTTTGATTTGGTAACTAAGTATATATATGGAAACTGTATTTAATCATTTTTCCCCTTAGAAATTCTGTCACATGCTTTTAAAGCAAATTGATTATTTGTTATATTATAATTATTCACAGGTTAATTTGGCTGCTGTTTTGATAAGTGCGTATAATAGAAGATGAACTGTTAGGGCAACAAGGAGATTTAATATGAATATAAAATACTGTTTACAATTTTTTTTCCTTTTTTTCCTCATTCCTTTCTTCTTGTGGTTCAGGATGGCGAGAGAGCTGAGACCAAAGCTTAATATTAGGCATTATCAATAGAGGTCTAAGATTACTGCCAGTTTAGCAGCTTATCAATATTACAAGTCTGTATCAGTGACAAGTTTTATAGTATGCTTCTCTAATATCGCTTTGCCCTGAGATATAATTGCAATAGAGATAATCTCCTCTACTTTTCATAAGTTAAAGCATTGCAAACTGCATTCTGTGCTACTTTTAACACTGGAGCTAGCTAGCTAGTTAATCATAAGAAGATCTTTTCTCCTAAAGTCTCATCATGCAAATAAGGTGCAAGAGAAAGAACAGCAGTCAGTCCTACAGTATTATGCACAAAAAGTGAGTATTTCTGCTTGCCAATGGCAGTGCTGTCTACCTCCTACAAGTAGGCTGAGCTTGAAGGAAAATGAAAATGCACTATGAGATTACTAATTAATTATAGTTGCTATATGGTACTTAATTAAATTGATAACTTGACCAAGATCAGCCTTCTGGAAGACTGCTAAAGTAATTAAAAACTAGCCCTATTTCCAGCCTTGCAGTTTTATTTCTTCCATTTGCCTTATCAAAGATCTCCTGTAATGAATTAAATCTTGATCCACCACTGACTCTAGGCAGGGGTAGCTTTTGATCCAAGTGCTCACAGTACACAGGTCATCCCAAATGTCTCTTCCAACCTAAATGATTCTATGAGTATGTTAGACATCACTCTTGAAGTCTGAGAAAGGGAAAAAGGAGAGGGCTTCTGCTATTTGACTGGTAGGCAGTGGCTTTTCTTTCCTATACACTTGGGCCTTAATCTTTATTTCTGAAACTTGACAAAGAGTGGAGCTGAGAGCTGAAGCCCGTTGCAGAGCAATTTTACTTATGATGCTCCCATTTTCTCCAGTTCCTTTCAAGGGAATAACATTGTACAAAACTATGAATCAAGTATCCCTTACCTTGAAGCCAGACATTCATCTATTTAGATGAGCTAAAAATCAACATTTGAGAAAACTGGTCTAGCTGCAAATGGCAATAAAACCAAAACTGTTTTCAGAGCATTTGGAACTAACTGTAGTTAAACAAGCTGATGAACTGATGGCCCATCACTGAAATGTCAGCGATCAGCAGCTGGGAAAAGACATGCTATTTGATGGAGTTCACTCTTGAAGTGTGTGAAAGGCTGGAAT
>VZTM01005287.1:0-33498 GCA_013400555.1 Jacana jacana | reverse complement strand
CGGCGGGGGCCGGGCGCTGCCCCCTGCAAATGGCGGCGCGGAGGCCGGGCGTGCCGAGCTGAGGCGGGAGGTGCTGCCATGGAGTACATCACTACCCCTAAGGTAAGGGACTTTGCTGTGTCGCCTCGGGAGGCAGCCGCCTTCCTATCGGGGTCCCCCGGTCAGGGCTGTGGGGCTCGGTTCGCCGTCTTGTGCCGGGGCCTCCCCGCCGGACACCTGAGGTGAAGCCCCTCCGGGGATGGCTGGGTTGTTGTCAGGGCACTGCTTACAAGGCCTCTTTTTGGTTTTATTTGTTTATTTTAAACTGAGTGATTTCAGTAAACGAGCTGTCTTTGATTTCATTCAAGACTTACTTATCCGTGAGTGCCCCTTGTGCTTCTCAGACGGGTCACGGATAAGTCTGGAAGGCTTAAACGTACTTACTGTAGCGTTTAGGTATTTCTTTCTGTGTCAACTCGTTGGACAGGGAATTTTTAGTAAGGATACCGGTCAGAAGGTATTCAGGGTACTGTTCCTGTAAACTTTGTTTATATCGAAGTGTGGAGACCTCCTCAGGCTGAAAAAGTGAATCAAAATGAGCTTTTTCAGTCAAGTGAAGCAGGGGCTCTGGGAAGGCTGTGCTTGTGACTGCTAAAAAATAAAAAGAAATGATACTTATTGATTTCAGGCAGATCTCTCTGTCTAGCGATTTATTTATTGATTTATAATATTTTTTTGATCCCACGAAGGCTGCTGTGTTTTCCATTGCCTTATTCTGTAGGGTGTTGTTTGGGGGTGCCCCTGCCAGGTCACCTGAGGAGCTTGGCTGGGGGCCCCTTGGCCTCCAGTGCCCTGAGTAAAGGGCAGTTCTAGGTACAATAATTACAATTACAATAATGTGCTGGAAAACAGGACATTCTGGGAGGACGGACAGCAGAGACCTCTGCGCTTCAAACCTCTTTCCTGATGCTTTCCGTGTTTTATCTCGGACCAGCGGCTCCGTAAGGAAGCTTACGTGTTCAATACCCAGAAGTAATTTATCATATACAGCTAAACTGTTTCCATTGTCCTCCCAGTTCTGGTGGGTTTTTTTTCCTCTCCATTATTTTTGCTTAACGATGAAAGAAAAATTCCACCTGTGTTCGTTAAGAAGCAAATAAGCCGGGAGAAAATCTAAGTAAAATACTTAAATATTTTATACATCTGTGCTGATGGGTTTTTTTTATAAATTATTTTTATTCTGTAGTGTTTTTCATGTGCCTACGTGCCTAGGAAGTGTCTTACAACAAGTAGCTACTAATACTTTTTTTCTAGTGACTGAGCGGTTGGAAGTCAGACTGGAGAGGGCTCTTTCTTCCAGAGCAATACTTTGATTATACTCAACATGAGCAATCTTTTCTTCCACAATTCTTTGTCTGTTATTTCTGCAGCCTTAGACAGTAATAAACTGTGATCATCTTGGTTACAAACCCAGTAATCCAGTTACTCACACTGGTGCTAAACCATGGCTGTTTGGCTCTAACTGCTGGGAAAATAACTTGAATTCATAGTGTAAAGCCATGTGTTTCAGGAGATACTTTAATTCATTTATTTTTCTGTCTTACTGAGTTGTACAGTAGAAGTTGAATGATTGTTGTTTAGCAGGTGCTTAGATAGTTGCTTGATGGAAGTTAAATTCATTTAGAATCATAGAATCATTGAGGTTGGCAGAGACCCTTGGGATCATCCAGTCCAACCATCAGCCCTACTCTACAAGTTCTCCCCTACACCACATCCCTCAACACCACATCCAATCTACTCTGAAACACAGTCAGGGATGGGGACTCCACCCCCTCCCTGGGCAGCCCAGTCCAGGCTCTGACCACTCTTGCTGGGAAGAATTCTTGCCTCATGTCCAGCCTAACCCTCCCCTGCTGCAGCTTGCAGCCATTCCCTCTCCTTCTATCGCTCATTGCCCCTGAGAAGAGACCAGCACCAACCTCTCTAAAATGCCCTTTCAAGCAGTTGTAGAGAGGGATGAGGTCTCCCCTCAGCCTCCTCTTCCTCACACTAAACAACCCCAACTCCCTCAATCCATCCTCATAAGCCTTATTCTCCAGGCCCTTCCCCAGCTCCGTGTCCCTCCTCTGCCCTCGCTCCAGCACCTCCAGATCTCTCTTGTGCTGAGGTGCCCAGAACTGGACACCAGACTCAAGGGGTGGCCTCACCAGTGCTGAGCACAGCGGGGACAATCACCTCCCTGCTTCTGCTGGTAACTTTTTCACACTTTTTCTGTTGCAGGTTGAAAATGTGAAATTACTGGATCGCTATACCAATAGGAAGGCAGCAAATGGGACGTTGTACCTGACAGCCACCCACCTCATCTATGTCGAAGCCTCTGCTGAAGTCAGAAAGGAAACATGGGTATGTTGTGATGCCTGGAGTCTGTTTAAACACGGGCTGAAAAGTTACTTTATAGCTCATAACCGAAATGAGACGAGCTTCAGGGTTGTAGTGATCTCTTGTACCATTTTGATACCAAATGCTTAACAGAGACAGCTCTTCCCTTTTGGAAGGAAATGAGCACAATGTGAGTTGATAGAGGTGACTCACTGGATTCATCTTAGTTCCAGGAACATAAAACACGTGTCTCGTTTCCTATCTCAATATGTCAAGCCACCGCCAAACCTGAATTTACAAAGTGCAAAATTAGCAGTGAAATAAAAAGGGTATGACAAAATATATCGTGTATGGGGTGGAGGGAGAGCACAGTGAGCCAGGGAAACCGGCCTGCACGTCAGTCTCTAAAAACAATTTTTATACATCTGTATGTTTTCAGTCTTGCTCTTAGTTCCTTTGCCTTTGGGCACACAGTCTGCAAGTTTATTGTATTTCTTTGGTAAATATCACAAGCTCATTTTCTGCTGTTAGTTAGATGCAGTAAGCCATAAATAACTTAAAATATTGCTAAATCTTCAATATCTGCTTGTAGGGCACCCAGCCTTAGCAGCGGCTTCTGGAAAATGTTCAATATTTCCTGTTTTTCAGATTCTGCATCACCATATTGCCACTGTAGAAAAACTGCCTCTGGCCACGGCTGGGTATCCACTCCTTATCCACTGCAAGAACTTCCACGTGGCTCACTTTGTTATTGGGCAGGAACGTGACTGTCACGAAGTCTATACCTGCTTGCTTAAACTTTCCCAACCAGGTATTTGGGACGGGTGGGAGTCTGCTTTGCAAATCACTGAGAGGCTCCTCTGAGCGCTCGAGAAAGCTTTGCCAGGGTGTTGGTGCTGGTATGGGAGAGGGAGTATCATAGAATGGTTTGGGTGGGAAGGGACCCTAAAGACCATCCAGTTCCAACCTCCCTGCCCTGGGCAGAGACACCTCCCACCACACCAGGTTGCTCCAAGCCCCCTCCAACCTGGCCTTGAAGCCCTCCAGGGATGGGGCAGCCCCAGCTTCTCTGGGCAGCCTGGGCCAGGCTCTCACCACCCTCACCCCAGAGAAGTTCCTCCCCACAGCTCAGCTCCATCTCCCTCATCAAGGATGTGAAATCAGAATCTGTGATTGCCACCAGGGAGTCTGTGTGGGTTGGCTCAGAGCAGAGTGCTGCCCTGCTTCCAAACTACACACAAATCTTTTGTGGTGGTGGGAATGAGCTGGTTTCCCACAAGGAACTTCGGGAGACTCATGCAAAATTAATTTTCCCATCTAAGTTTCTGTGCAGTATCTCAGGCTTTTTTCCAGTATAAGTCTCACATCCCATACCTGGCCATTGTCTGTCATCCCTGTGACTTATTTGTTGCCTCTGTGCAGTTCTGCCCTTTCCAGTTGATCCCGATATTCACAGAGTTCTGGAATCCCACAAATAAAGCTTTGAACACAGACAATCTCCATTGGTTTCCCAATGGCACGTTCAGGCTGCTCTTCAGCATTTGTGCCTCAGCCTGGCTGCCCTGACCTGGGCTCACTCTTAAAAAGACTGTGAGGAAAACATCCTCAAACGCCTGTGGTCTCTTCAGGCTTCAGCTTTTCAGTCCATCAGGGATGAGTCCTCGGGCTCCTTGTTCTTCCTGTAGGACAGCATTCCACCCAGTTTCCTACCTGCCTCCTCTCTGTGACGGCTTCTGGGCTTGGGGTGCTCCTTCAGTGAGTGAAACTGGAGCTTAGCATTATTGTAAGGATGCCGTTTGTAATTGCATTTTTAAACTTATGTCAGCAGTCTAATTGACAGCCTTAGTCTGCTTTGTGCTGGCCATCACGTAGGACTGGGAATGCTGTAGTAGAAATGCTGCTTTGCTGAATTTGGGGGCTTTTTGATCGATGTTAAGGCTTGTGTCTACTCCCAGTATCTCCCCTGTGCTCTGAGCTTTGGAATTCTCTTAGTTCTGAAGTTCTGATGCTGGGTCTGGCTCGTTTCTGGTGGTAGGTTTAAAAGCTGTCACTGTTCTTTCAGTTTAGGAAATTAGAGACTTGTGCAGCGCCCTGAAGCGTGGGAGCTGTCACTGCAGGGGATTACATCAGTCTCTTTTGTCTTGTGGTTATTTGTGTAATGTGCTGTAGCTCCTTCTTTTGTTCTATTTGTGGATTTTAACAGTTCTCCTTTGTTGTTCTAAAATGTCTGTGTGTGTCTGTGTGTGTGCTTCCTTCAGCTTTCCTGGGTTTTTTTGGCAGGGCTTATAATTAGTTCAGCTCTGCCCAGGTGTGATTGGCAGCTGTGGGTTACCTGTCTGGGAACCCGCTGCTTTATCAGGCTCTGCCAGGTTCCACTCTGTCTCTGGAGCTGCCTTGGGAATCTGCCGAACGAGTTACTGGTTGGATTTGCATTTTATGAAGAGAGGGAAGGAAATTGGGATGGTAGAGATGGAGGGAGGAAGAAATTACCATTTGTCAGGCACAGCCTGAAGCTTTTGTTGGGCTGATGGTAATCAAGGCCTGGATCAGGTTTTCCGTGTGGCTCAGAACTCGCCGTCGAGCGGTGAGCTTACAGGTGTGCAGGAGCTGGTGTATGAACTCTTCACAGAAAGTACATCTTTTAATATACATTTTCATTTAGGGATCAATTCTTACGGTATAAATCTTGTCAACCACGCCTCTACTTGTGTAACAGTGGAGTGAATTCACTAGGAAATAATTTGTTGGGGAAAAAATCACTACTTTGAGGTTTTTAACTAATTCTTACAAAGTGTTGTAGTGTTGTCTCCCTGCGTGTGGGAACTGAGCTTTGGAAACTCCTGAGAATTTCAGTATGGATTGTTGGCACTTGGTACTACCCTGAACAAAGAACTGTCAGCGTGAGATTGAGAAACTTTAAACGTGTTTTTTTTTATGCCACACTCGATCTCTTATTTAATTTTATGTTAAGGAGTGAGGATCAGCCTGTTTGCTTAGGGTAGGTGAGTGCACAAAGTGACAGAAGAAAACTGAATGCCTCTGATCTTGGAGGGAGCAGCAGCGTTGAGGAAAATGGCAATTATTAAAGCATAGCCCACTCTGCAGAGCAGTGGCCCAGCCCTCTGGCTTCTGCAGTAAATGATTGCCAAGTCTCCTGACCTGTCTTGCCCCAGTGCTTGATTTCAGCCTTGGATCAGTTGTGCACCTGCAGCACGCTCGCTTGCATGCATCCCAGAGATGGTTTTAGGAGGCAGTGTTGACCTCCCACCTGTCTTTGTACCTCTAACTAGTTAATTTTTGTTTGTTTTCTTCTTCCCAGTGAAACCTGAAGAACTTTATGCTTTCTCTTACAATCCTAAAATGTCTAAAGAGAACCGGGAGATGGGATGGAAGCTGATTGATTTGAAAGTAGATTACCAGCGTATGGGGATTCCGAACGGCTACTGGGAAATAACAGATGTTAATAAGGACTATGAGGTAATTCTTGCCTAAAGTACCCGTTTCACGCAGTATCTCTTTGCTACTAATGACATACAACAGCCCTGCTCCTGCTGCAGGAGTGATGCCTCTTGGGAGGAGTGAGCTCAGCCGACTTTAATCGCAGTAGCATCGTCTTGATGTGAAGTTGCAGGTAATGAATCTAGGGAAGAACAGAGCAGAGCTGCAGAGTCACCTTGCTTTGCTTTGATCCACTTGGCACAGTACCAGCTACTTGTTTTTCTAGAGGGAAGTCAAACCATCTGTTAATGAAAATCCTGAAGTACCCTTAGCTGCTTTTGGTGTTTCCAAACCCAGTCCCACCAGGCTGGTGACGGATGTGTGGAAGAGAAATAAATGGCAGGGGTTTGGCTTGGTGGGGAGTGAGGGAGTGTAGAAAGGGACTAGGTAAGGAAGGGAAAAACAGTAGCAGAGGCCAGATGTTGGGGCTTTTTTCTTGGTTGAATCTTCTGTGAAATAAGGTCTCTCAGTCATTTCAGCCCGAAGCGGCTGCTGCCTGTATTTTCTCCTTTCTCCCCTGTAAGGCCAGGTTAGATCTAAACAGCATTAAATGAAAGTGTTTTGCAGCAAGCTTACAAAACAGGAGTTTGGGTATTAGTTCCCTTTTTATTTCTGCTGCTGCTGTTTACAGTCAGACCTTTCTGTCTAAATGACAAAGCAAACGGCTGTGAGGAAGACACCGATATATTCTTGAATCCCTTTCCCTTGCTCTCCACTTCCTTCCCCCACTAGTTTTCTTGTCTGTTCTGCTTTGGGATGAAAAAAACATAAGCCTGTGCTGTCAGAAGGACTGGTGATTTTAAATTACTGTCTTTGGATGCCTGAATTGAGATACAAAGTGAGAGATGCTCTTTCCTTTACCCGATTTAGGGCATCTGAATGTGGGCATCTAAAATCATTCATCACTTTGAAGCTTTACTTGTTAGTATGTAACTCTCAGGTGTCAGCAGTTTATCATTCCCTCAGAGTTTCCAACTTACTACTTTAAAATTGCCGAGCCTGAAGTAAAGCTAGACTTGGAGAACAGCTTATCTGTGAAGATTGTGCTGGAAAGGCTGTACTTGCTTGAGGCAAAAGGGTGAAGCTGGTCTCTGAGGATGCCACCCGATTGCTGGAAGCTCATTTGAATAAGACTTAGAGGGGACTCTTCAAACGTAGTTGTTCCTAATTTCTCTTTTTGTGACAAATGAGAAACTGTCATAAAACTTATGGATCTGAAGAGCTGCCCTTTTGATAGGGACTGGGTGCTGTGTGGTCTGTTGTTGTAGGCTTAATTGCACAACTGCTTCCTTCACCACCTTGTTCTATTTATTTATGTTCCTGTGGTGTTCTTCTGAACGCACCTTAACGGCCTCACGCTCCGTGTGGGCTGTTAGATACGCTCCAGCAAACAGTCTGTTCCTGTTGATAAATGCTAGATCATATGCTGAAGATGGATTTTGAATTGCTAAAGTAGTAATATCTGGATTTCATGTTTTGTTCTGTTTTTGCTTTTCTTTTCTTCTCCCTTAGGTTTGCAACACCTATCCCCCAGAGATCGTGGTGCCTCGAGCTGCCAACAGGGCAGTGGTGATGGGAAGCTCGAGGTTCAGAAGCAGAGGGCGGATTCCGGTGCTTTCTTACTTGTATAAAGAAAACAACGTTAGTTATCCATTGTCTTCTGTCTTGGTGTGGAGTAAGGGCTCCCCTCCTTGTCCAGTCCCCTCCTAGTGAAAGGAGAGAACGAGCTAACTACTAGAATGTACTAAGTTCAGGTTTGAGGCCTGCGCTTCTCTCAACGGCTTCGATATTGGTGTGCTCAAAACCATGGGGTGAGCTGAAAGCAAAGGCTTGCAGTGCATCCAGAGCTGTGCAGAGAGCACAGACTTTGCAAGCTTCCTGGCTGGATTGGGTTTTTTTTAAATTCAATCAGCTTTCAGCAATGCTTTTCTTACGTGGGATTTCTTTTTAATCTGTTGTTCAGCTATATTGAATAACGTTTTAAGAAGAGACATGTGAAGTCAGCTAGATTTTCTTAGTGCTTAGTTCTTACCCACCCTGGAATAAATCCCCAGAATAAGAGAAGGTTTCAGGTTGGTTTGTTGGTTTCTTTTGGTTGGTTTTTTTTTTTTTCCCCACTGAAGACCAGAATGTAAATTTTTAACTTTGCTGCCTCAGCACTGGTTTGGATGCAGATGTTAAGAAATTGCTGTCACAGTCAAATTGTTGTTTTTCCTGAGGAAGCGTGGCTTGACCTGGGCAACTGTATGGGGCTGTACTGGCAGCTACTGGCATTCCCCTGAAGCGTGCTCACTGCAGTTCTGAGCCTGCAGGGGAAACAACTGAGAAGCAAAGTTGTAGGGGGGGAAAAAAGATTAGGAACCAAGTAGAAAATGTGAAAAATACTAACGTTTGGAATGCTGATCATCAGGCAGAGCATATCTCCAGCTCCCTGGAAGGAGGGTGTAGCCAGGGGGGGGTGGGTCTCTTCTCCCAAGGAACAGGCCATGGGACAAGAGGTTCAGATTGGAGAGTAGGAACAGTTTTGATCCGGAAAGGGTTATTGATGGAATGGACTGGGCTGCCCAGGGAAGGGGTTGAGGCAACATCCCTGGAAGGATTCAAAAGCTGGGTTGCCATAGCGCTGAGAGAATGGGTTAGAGATGGTTTTTATTAGATTTAGGTTTATGGTTGGACTGGGTGATCTTAAAGGTCCCTTCCCACCCAGACAGTTCTATGGGTCCATGGTGGGTTTGAGAGCACAGCAATGAATTTTGCAGCAGGGCTTCTTAGCCTCACTGCTTTTAAGACTCCCAAACTTCTAGCTTTGAGTTATGCCAGTCATAGTTCTGTACGTCCGTTTAAGTGGGAATTTTTCTGTGAAAGGGAGAGAATAGGACAGTTAAATGCGAGAGATTCTTTGGAGCAGTGCAGTAGGGATGATCTGCAAGCAGAAGAACATGAGCTGCTGTGTGTTGCAGGCTGCCATATGCCGCTGTAGCCAGCCCCTCGCTGGATTCAGCGCCCGCTGTCTGGAGGATGAACAAATGCTGCAGGCCATCAGAGAAGCCAACCCGGGGAGCCCCTTCATGTATGTTGTAGACACGAGGCCAAAGGTACCTTCACAGGGTTTGTGGCTACTTTTAAAGCTTCCATCTGAACTGTGAAGTGCTGTTTCTAACTCATCCTGTGGCAACTCTGCTGATGCGTTCTACGCTGCCTTGGGTTTAATTGTGTCAGTCCTGAACTGGGGATTCAGTATCAGGCTTCTGGTTTGGTGCCTTACTCTTATAAATGCTTGAGCGTAATAAAACTGGAATGTGAAGTGGTGCTAAGAGTGCTGGCACTACTGGAGGGTTCTGGGTTGATGCTGGTATTAAGGATGACCTGAAGGAACTGGCAGTCCTGAAGCTGGTGTAGACAGTGAAGCATTTTCCTGCTGAGAGCCAGGTCCTTTATACATTGAGTTGGAGAGAAGCCTCGGGATTCAGTTCTGCGAGGCTGAAGTGCTTTTATCAGCAGAGCTGGGAAGAAGTGGGACTCTGTGGAGTGATAACAATTGACAATCCCTCCTTTGTAAAAAATAACACAAATGTTCTCATGATGTGTGGCTTGGAGTTCAAGACAGTTCAGCTCTTCTGGTCCGTGACCACTGTTTGGGGCTAGAGCTTTGCTGAGGTGTTTATGTAAGAGGATGTTAAAGAAACATTTGCAAAATGAGATCTCCAATGGCTGCCTCCTTGAGGAACTGCATTTAGAAACCAATTCCAATTATTGTCTTGTTGACAATTACTGACTGGGAGTGTCAGTATAACCAAACTAGAACACGGGAGTCAATTATTTAAGCTAACGTTTAAAAGTGCCCTGACTATTTTGAAGTTGAGCTTTCTGAGAACTTGCTTCACTGGTCACATATTGCAGTTACTTTATAAACTACAGATTGAGTTGAACTGTGGCAAGGGCAAGAAGGGGAAAAAGTCTTGGAAACGTTTCACCTGTGGATCTAATACCTATTTTGGCTTTTTTGTAGCATGACATTTCCTAGAGAGAACCTGTTCTGTAACTACATCTAATTTACAGCAGTCACTGCGTGTTCTGGTACGGTGTCCAGGATCATAGATCACTGACACCTATCGCTGGTGGCAGTTTTGTTGAGAAGTGCTTGATGAAAAAGGGAGAATTTGTAATTGGTCACATTTCTTCTAACGCAGCGTGTCTTTGACTGGTGGAGCTGAAGCACTAGGGTTGTTTAGTTGTTCAAAAGATCTGTATCTGGTTCTTCCTTCTCTCCTCTCTCTGGATGCAAATTTCTCCTCTTCCCNGGGGGGGGGGTTGAGGTGCTCCCTCCATCGGTGCTAAAGATTTCCTGGTAGCTCTTGGTGCGTTTTGGGGTAATTGTTAGAGCAACTGGCTTCTTTGCTGCAGTTCCAGTTGGTTACTGTATTCTTCCTGCTCAACTTTAATATTTCTATGTTTCCCTCAGGTGGCTTTATTTCATCTGTGCATGTATGTCTGTGAAAAGCTTTGGAATTCTCTTACTATTTCTGTACCACCATGTATGTATGTTACTCGTAAAAAATGGCTTTCCTAGTTTTGCTTTCATGTCCTTCTGCCTGAATCTTTTTATGTAGTTTCCCAGTTAAGGCAGAGCCAATGTTTCTGCCTGTGTTTTGATGACAGCAGTATCCTGAAAATCGGGCACAGCTTTTGTTCTGCCTATCCTAAGAAATTCTTAATGAGTCTCTGCACGTGACTGTTGGACTGGAGGCACTGGGAGGTGGGGAAGTGTGGCTGAGAAACGGCTTGGTTCTGTTTATTTTCTGGGAGATTTTTTTAAAAAACAAAAAAGCCAGGACTTGCAAAACACTCATTTATTTCTGTGTGTTGCTTGTTGTAATTGTCTCTCCTTCTCTTCTCTTCTCTTCTGTCCTGTCCCCGTTCCCCTGCCTCGGGCAGTTAAATGCCATGGCCAACCGAGCTGCCGGGAAGGGCTACGAGAACGAAGACAATTACGAGAACATTCGCTTTAAGTTCATTGGGATAGAGAACATCCACGTGATGCGCAGCAGCCTGCAGAAACTCCTGGAGGGTAGGTATGGCCCCGTGCAAGCGCCCAGCCTTCATCATCTGGGCCTACTTCAGATCAGAACCTTCCGAATCTATTAACCCTACGTGCATGAGCGTGTGCGGACCTGGGTGTTGTGGGGGAAGCAGATAACCAGAGTCCTTATCCTGCCTTTTTTTGGCTGTATTTAAGTGGCTGAAAACATGAATGTTGTTAAAAGACTTCCCTGCTGGACATTCTAATTATTATCATGCTTAGTTTTATAGCAGTTCAAAACCAGCAGCCAATATCTTAGGGGAAAAAATGTGAAGTAAGGCAGAAGAAATACTTGCTGAGCCATTGGAGATGAAGAGGTGAATTGGGCAAATATTTTTCCCTACTGGATTTCTGGAGCAGTTCCATTAAAGGCCATGGCCTGGCTCGGAGCAAACCAGCATACCCTGCTGCTGGGTTTCCAGCTCCATTGCCATCCTTGTGCTGGCAAAGAGAGCAGAACAGGGCAGAGTAGATGCTGCAAATCACTCTGCTTGGTCCCTGTGCTTAGTTCTCTACAGTGTAATACAAGTGCTGTCAGTCAAAATATGAGTTTAATATTTTTGTAACCAAGCCTAAGGGTTGTTTTGCTTCAAAATAGTTAAATAATTGATGTTACCAACTGCTTGGCCAGGTGGCACTGCAGGCTCTGAGGTGACCTTGGAGAAAAATGAGGCTATTCACAGGACCAAGGGATTGTCCTGATCACAAGTCTAAGTCCTCAATTGCCTGTTCTTGGCAGATTTATTTTCTGGTGGAAGAAGAGGCAGAATAAATACTTGTTTACTCCCATATTCTTCTTTTGACAGTGATAAAACCTGTCTCGCTGGTGCTTAGGGAGTACTGAGCTGTGTCACTGTCTGTATTTCCTGTGCTGGGTTTCAAGGTAGGGTCTGAGCTGCCTGCGAGGTTAGACGTGTTCCTTCTCTCTCTGAATTGGAATTCTCCCTTCTTCAGACCTTTGTGCTGGTGACTGCCTGCTACTGGTTGTTAGGTGTGTGTGTGATGGCAATTTACAGTGAAGTAACAGACCACTAAACACTTCCTTTGTTGGAAAAAAAACCTCAGCTGAAGAAAGGAGGAGGTTTTCAGGTCCTGAAGCTCTCTCCTAACTGAAAGTTTCCAGTTTGTTTCATTCTGCTTTGCATCCTTTGGATAGGATTTTGCTGCTGACGCTTCAAAAGTGTGGAAATGCTACCTTTTAGGATCTACCAAGCCCTGTTGCTGTGAAGAGGCCAGAGGAGGTGGTGAAAAAGAAAGGTGTTGGTAAAGGTGTGCCAGCTAATTCCTTTGTTTGTGTTCCCCAGTGTGTGAGATGAAGTCCCCCTCAATGAGCGATTTCCTCACGGGGCTGGAGAACTCGGGGTGGTTGCGGCACATTAAGGCTGTGATGGATGCAGGCGTCTTTCTTGCCAAGGTAAAGCTGTACCCCAACCTGCAGGGGAATTAAAAAAGCCTCTGTATTTGTCTGTTAGGGCCTGCCCCAAGGCTGGGAAGCTGCCTCTGGAGAGAAGGTGGGAAAATATTACTATTCAGATTTGGTCTTGGCTCTCACAACCAAGCCTGCAGGTGGAGCAGGTGAAGTAGGTTGCCCAACTGGTGTTCTGCTAGGCTTCCCCTGGGACTAAATGAAATGCTGTAGGGGTTGAGACGTTTCTCTCTTCGCTGTGGTATGAGGAGCAGCTATCTGGGCTATACTAGAACTCATTTGAAACAAACAAAATCACAGAATGTGAATAAATATAAACACCTCTTTGTAACCAATATTTAGTAGCACAAAGAACTTGTAACCTTGTGCTTCTTAGTTATTCTGCTGCTCCACTTTAAAGGAGGGATTGTTTAGACCAGTGTTTTCTCCTGGACCTTTATGAGGTGGAGACTGTTAACTTTGATCATTGAAGGCAGTCCTCTTTCCTGCAGAGCTTTTGCCTTTGCGGGGGGGGCAAAAGGAGAGACATCACTGGGGCCTGTGGCGTTTCAGTAAAGGCATGCAGACAACATGTGGCCAGAGTAGTGCCCTTCTGTGAACACTGCCTGTTCTCTCTTAAAAACTTCTCGTGTATGCAGCTAGCTTGTGTCTTTCATCTGCCACTGGTAGAAGGGAAGAAGGGGGTCCATGCAGGAGGAGGTTGGGATGAGCTCTTCTAATTTCTCCCCAGTTTCCCAGTCCCTGTGGGTTCAATTACTACTCTCTATTCCTCTACCAATTTTTTCCTCAGAGGAGGGGACTGAGAATTCCTGGCCTTTTAGAAGACTTAGCATTCTGAGATCAGAGAGTCTTTGTTTCTTGACAGCCTGTGTTGCTGACAAGCCATGCTACAGCATTCCCAGCTCTGTTCTGGTGAGACCTCACCTGGAGTCCTGTATGCAGGTCTGGAGCCCTCAACATAGGAAGGACATGGACCTGATGAAGCGGGTCCAGAGGAGGGCCACAAAAATGATCAGGGGGCTGGAGCACCTTTGCTCCAAGGACAGGCTGAGGGAGCTGGGGTTGTTCAGCCTGGAGAAGAGGAGGCTCTGGGGAGACCTCAGAGCAGCCTCCCAGTCCCTGAAGGCGCTACAGAAAGGCTGGGGAGGGTCAGCTTACACAGGCCTGTGGGGACAGGATGAGGGGCAATGGCTTCAAGCTGGAGAAGAGCAGATTTAAATTGCTCATTAGGAATAGGCTCTTTACTCTGAGGGGTGAGGAGCACTGGGACAGGCTGGCCCGGGGGGGGGGTGAGACCCCTTCCCTGGAGATATTCAAGGGGAGGCTGGAGGAGGCCCTGGGCAACCTGGTTGAGTTGGGGGTGTCCCTGCTGACTGTGGGGAGGTTGGACTAGATGACTCTAGAGGGCTCTTCTGGCCTGGACCATTCTGTGATTTTCTTTTAGTTGGGGTTCCTTGTGGGTTGATGGCCACGTGCCCAGAAACTGTGTATTTTCATGGTCCAGATGAGAAACTATCAATTTTTCCCTTGGGTTTTAGGCCAGTCAGGTAAATGCAGATGGAAGGATAGTGGTTAATTACAGTAATGGATCTAGAAAGCTGCTGAGCTGTTGTGTCTGGTTTCTCCTTCACAGGCTGTGAAAGATGAAAAAGCCAGCGTGTTAGTCCACTGCTCGGATGGGTGGGATCGCACGGCGCAGGTCTGCTCCCTCGCCAGCCTCCTCCTGGATCCCTTTTACAGGACTTTTAAAGGCTTCATGGTAAGAACCACCAGAGTTGGAATTTCAAGGATCAGAAGTGCTTCCCGGATTTGAAATATAAACTGGACCTAATTAAACGTTCTAGGCCACTTCCTGGAACGAACAGCAGGTGACCTATATCAGACCAGCCTGGATTCTGTGAACAAGCTTTAATTGCTCCAAGTGGCATGGGCACAAAATGGTGGGGGTAGATTTATAGTTCCCAAGTCTTTGTTTCCTCAAATGTCCACACGAGCTGCTAATGAGACGTTTCAGCGAGCGAGGAGCGAGAGAAGGATGCGGCTCTGGCAGCAATCCTAAAGCAGTGCTGAAGAAGCTTGGCCTGTTGTAAGGCTGGTGTGTAGTGAATGGTCTCTTACCTGATGAGAGCAGGAACTGATCTTTAAATACGACCCAGCAAGGCACATAATAGATTCAGCACCAGTCATTTGGTTCCTGTTTTTAAGGAAAATACTGCTTTCTTGTTGTTTTCACATAGATATATGTATCACAGGCATTCTGTTTACAAGAGAACTAGCCTGATTCAGCCTGGTCCTGATTTCATCTGGAGCTTCTCAACAAGAATGTACTTCTTATATTCCAATTTGTGTGTTAAACATCTGTCAAATTCCAGTGGCTGATTTATTTTGCTGAATATTGCAATACTCTTTCCCAAATTAAATAGCACATAGTGCAATATCAAGCTGTTAATTCTTTTGGCTCAGTGTCTTCATATATTATGATTTGAACAACATAGAAGCTCTCTCAAAATAGTACTAGAGGTGCTTGAAATAAGTCCCGTTCCAGCAGTGGCAGCGTGCTGGTAACTGGATAATTCTAATCCAGAAATCACTGTTAATATTCTCTTTGGCTTCTGTGGATAAACTCCTAACTGTGGGGTCAGCAGGTAGCATTGGTGTTACATTTTTGAAGAGTTTAACACCAAAGGCTTTGTTTTGGTTGGTTTTTTTTCCTAAACAAAGTAATGCTCTTTATTTTTGGTTTGTTTTTTCCCCTCTGTAAAACTGCAGGTTCTGATAGAAAAGGAGTGGATTGCGATGGGCCACAAGTTCTCACACAGGTAAGAAGAGACTGTTACCTGGGGTGAAGGGCTTGGCTGGGAAACAGAGTGCTTCCAGGGTCATGTGCTCCCATCAAAAATCGGAATGAAAATACGGGGTGGAGGAGAGAAGATTTAGAAAGTACTGGAGTTGGTGACGAAGCCACTACCTGGGCTGGGGATGTTACTTCATCGGGGATTTTATTTGTATATATCTTATTACTTTACAAAAGCATAGAGTCTCAAATGAACCATTTGAATTCTGAGTGTTTTCCTACCTGTAAAACTGCAGTGGTATGATATGAGGAGTGCTAACGTTCTGGCAAGACTCGTTAACTCTTCTGCCACCATCTCCTGGAAGAAAATCTCAGCTAATGTTTTTCAGGACTTCTACCAAGTTCAAAGCCTTTTTCCCTTGTGCTGACATCATGGCATAGGCTTAAGGATTCCTAGTTTACACTGATGTATTATGATGCTTCCAAGTCGTTATGTGGGCTCTTCCATTGCTCATCTTACTTTAGAGGAAGGGACAGCACACAGTTCTCTTCACTCCTAGAAGGTGCCCTAGGAGACCAAGCAATGCCCTGGGTGGCACACCTTAACGTAAAGCTGCTGTAAGATAAACCCTGTGGGGCTTTTTCTGACTCTGCAGAATAGTTTGTTATTCTAGTTGTGAAGAAAAACTTAATGGCAAGGGGATTCTTTTTTGGGTGATGTGGGGTTCAGCCCTGTTTTGTTTGCATCTCTCTAGGTGTGGCCATCTGTGTGGTGACCCCAAAGAGGTGTCCCCTGTCTTCACTCAGTTTGTCGACTGCGTCTGGCAGCTCATGCAGCAGTTCCCCTGCACCTTTGAGTTTAACGAGCGCTTCCTTCTTGAAATCCATGACCACGTCTACTCCTGCCAGTTTGGCAACTTCCTTGGGACCTGTCATAAGGAGCGGGAGGATCTCAAGTGAGTTGGGTTGTTATGGGTCTAGAAGGGTCCAGAAGTCACTTCAAATTTCAGAAAAGGGGCAGGTTGTGCTTGTTTGTGCTTTATATGTTAATTGTAGCTCGGTTAAGGGTAAGTTGCCCTGGCAGATACTTATGTTCTACAGTGTGAAAAAGAATTCTACACTAATTGTATCTCCAAGGACAGCTGTTTCACTCTGGAGCACAGCACCAACTTGCAGATGCCCCTTTTGGAATGGATAGTGTCAGTGTTAAGCGATAGGTTCCTCAGTGATGTGTCTTGTCTTTATGAAATGAAATCAGATCGTGTGCAAAAATAATTCCCAGCTCCCTCAGTCTAATTCTCCTCAGAACAGCCAGTGTTATTAACCTACTTAACTTGATTCTTTTATTTTTGCTGATTAGATGTTATTTGTAATTAACAGAATCTTTGAGAAGACCCATTCTCTGTGGCCTTTCCTCTTGCAGAAGAAGCAGGAATTGAGAAATCCTTTGTACAGAGGGTTTACAGCTTACAAAGAGCTTCAACCCAACACTTTACCTTTCAGTTTCCAGTAAGTTGCTCGTTTAAGAAGAGGGGAAGACGTTTCTTTCGTTGTAAAGTAGACTGGTAATTCAAGTTTGATAAATTTTCACGGACTGGCATGGTTTGCTTTACCTCTCCCCTTCATTCCTCATCCATAAACCACAAGTAGGAGCACACAGGTAATTGCTAAATAACTGCAAGTACTGTAATTAAAAAGAATAATTTTGTTGTTTGGTGTTGAGAAAAGGGGGTGGGGAAAGGCAAGGAAAAGAACTGCAGATGTGTAGGCAAACACTACACCCCCCCTGAGTGTTTGCTCTGTCAAATTTACATGAGGGGGTTGGCAGTTGTTAAAGTTCCTCCTTTCCTTCTTTTTAATATATATTAAGGAAGTCTTTAAAACAGGAATTTCAGTGCCCAGTCACACCCAGAATTATGCAGTCAGGGTGGCTCTCACAAGGAGGGGTTTCTTGTTGCCATGTCTGTTTGCCTCTTGCCCCTGAAGTGGTTGGCTTGGCTTTGTTTCTGCCTCGCTCCAGTTCCCCACTGGGGCAGACTGGAATGCAAATGGGGTTTTCAGAGCTGTGTGTTTACTGGCGGGCAAAGGGGTTTAGTAAAAGCAGGGAGGTAGGGCCAAGGGAGGACTTGAAGGTGAACTGCCAGCAAGTCCTATAGGAAAAGTCCTGTCTTTTCTCTTATGCTAATACCTCCTGCCAGTGCCCATGGGTCACAAGCACTTAAATCCTCAGAATTTGAACTTTATGAGAATGTGCCCATTTAATACTGAATTTTATAATCCAGGGCTGCAGCAGTTTCTAAAAAATCAGTTCTCAAATCTGATCTGACTTTTGAAAGCTTTTCTTTCCCCAAATGGTTACCTGGTTTGTGGGCCAGTAGTGTAGTACTGGCCACCTAATTCTCTCTTTTCTTGCCCTGTTTGTGAGGTTTTGGTGTGGGATGTATAATCGCTTCGACAAAGGAATGCACCCCAAACAGTGTGTTTTGGATCACCTGCTCAGCTGCGTGAGCCAGAAGGTGAAACTGGAGGACAGTGCATCTGAACTGGAAAACGTGAGTCCTGAATCTTAATAACATCTCAAATTACCTGATGGTTTGAGCAAATACAGCTGGGATTGAACGCTGGTGCTCAACAAGTGCTTCAGGGTGCTGGTCGGAGCTGGGCCAAGCGAAGGGTTAAATGACAGTGCTGTCATAAATGGGTTTGATTACCCAGTAGAAGCTGTGCTGGGTCAAGTGCTGTTGCAGGACTGGGATTCTCTAAACGAAGTGGGTGTTAAAAGAACCGGGTTTTGACTCCACTCACAGTAAAACCACAAGGGAGGGAAGGAAACCTCTTTGTGTTCAGAGTCCTACTTGCAATAGCCTTTCGAGGGGTAGTAAAATCCCAACAAACCAAACCATAAACAGATGTCAAAAACCCCTAACGGTGCAGCAGTGGGAATCATCTGAAAATATACCAGTGGGACCTGTTGGTGTCCTTTGGTAGGTTAATGAACTCGGTGAATGCTGGAAACTTTAATTGTATTGATTAAACAGTGATGTTTGTATCAAACACACGAGGATCTGTGGGCAGGTACCTCTGAATTGCAGAGCTGAGACAGGCACTGACACAGGAGCGTTATGGTGATGGATATCCCTGTATGTCCCTGACATCTGGGAGAGTAACAGCTCTCATTTTCCCTTTTTTCCCCCCTTTTAATGCCTTATTTTTGTAGAAACTTCCCTTTCTGGATGGCCCCTTGCCCAGTGATGCTTGCTCCTTACCTAAGGTAGGACCCGCTGCTTCGAGAACACCGATGCTCAACACTCCCCAGGGTTACGAAGGGGACCCACCTCCTGCCCTGAGCAACGGCGCCGCGGGAGGGGACGGGCAGGTTCTCTCAGACGTGGACCAAAGGAACAAAGAGAACCTGTCTCCTCACCAGGACCTCCACGGCGACACCATCCAGGTGTTAGACTCTGAGGGGAAGGAGGGAAAGCCTCGGCACCACTGATCCTCTGGGAGAACTGGTGGGTGACCCAGGCGAGGTGGTGGCGAGGCGTCAGGGAGCTGCTGTCCCCGCGAGGGCGCAGACCCCGCAGCGCTGCCGTGTGAGTCTGTGTTTGCAGGGAGCTGTGCTGGCTGCCCAGAACAGGCTCTGGCCCCGGGGTTCTGCAGCCCCAGTGATGATGACGTGCACAGAGCTGCCCAGGAGCCTGCCCCGGGTTCGCCTCTACCTTATTTTTTTTGGTGGAAACACAAGGTGTGTTGAAGGTTCGTGACCTCCAGCCAGTGCCAGTACTTCAACCTGATAAAAATCTTGCCAGTACTTCAAACTGATAAAGATCTTGGCCAATTTCCCTGAGGTTTAGAGCTTGTGCAGTGCTTATAACCCGAAGGATGTGATCCACTTGGTCTCGGTGCTGGTGCAGGGTCATCTTAAAACGATAAAAATTTCCAGTTCATCTTAAAAGGATGAAAACAAGAAAATCCTCTTTTCTTAGCTGTGACTGCCTCTCTGCATGGACCCCCCCCTTGTGGCAGAACTGACTGGTTTTTGTTTCCTATGCATATTTGTTAAACAAGACCACCCCCCTGTGCCTTTTTATGGGACCGGTTTCATGTCCAGCCACGCCATGTACGATTTATTGCTGGAGTGTAGAGTGTAGTGCTTGGTCTTCTCTGTAGTCAGTGTTTTTAAACCAGGTTTTTTTATCTGCTGCCAGCTTCTCCAGCATCTTTGCTGACCCCTGAGCTTAGTAGCTTCTTTCTAAGCCAACCTCTCAAAGAATAAGCTTTTATGGACCACGTTTACCGATTGTGAGGGGGCAGAAAGCCACAAAGATGGCCTGTGACACGTGGATTTTCTGACAGAAGATTAGGAATGAGAAAGGATAGGAAAAGAAATTATACAGATTTTTTCTCTCTGGTTTTATGATCTCTGTTAAACTGAAGCAAGGGAGTAACTCTAAGTTGGAATCGAAGTGCTTTCCTCACATCCATTGACGAGGCAGCAATTAAAGATGAGGGGCCTTCTGGTATCGAAACGGCCTGGAACGATTGGTCGCATCATGTGCTGGATGTCAGTAGTGTTACAGGGACCTTAGAGGCCTGTGCTGTCAGGACATGAGGAGCTGAGGGGTATCTCTCATAGCAGCGAACTCAAACGCTGTGAAGCCGGTGACAGGGTGTAAATTGGGATGTGACCCCTTATTGGAACAAAAAGGGCTCGTGGCTGCGGCTCCAGCTTGGACTCGCTCCAGCTTCCAAACTGAGATGAATATTCCATTTAGACACAAGTCTTGTGAAGAAACAAGGGCTTCTCTCCCTGGGGGCAGGATGGCCCAGGAGAGCTGTTCCACAGACCTTCTGGACAGGCTTCTAAAAATGCACTTAATTGCACCGAGTCCCCTTGTATGGCTTAAATCAAGATGCTTCTCTGCGTCCTTTTGCAGCCTGTTGTTTGAGTTAGGGGCTGCTGCTAAGACTTAAAGTCAGGTTTTGTCTTTTGTGAAATTTTGAAACAAACTGATAGAACTTTCTCACTTCCCCCTCCTGATCTACAGTGAAAAGTAGAAACGTCCCATTAGAGCATCGTGAAATGCAGTAGCTGTTGTTGGTGTGTTAAGTCTGTGGTGAGATGTCTACTGGTGTCCATGATTAAAGTAGAAAAGAGAAACAAACAGAAGCTCCCCTGAGTTGTCTCACTTTGGGTAAGAAAATACATATTTTCTGAAGCATATCTTTGGTTGACAAGCAGCTGAGCATGAGCCAGCAGTGTGCCCAGGTGGCCAAGAAGGCCAATGGCATCCTGGCTTGTATTAGAAATAGTGTGACCAGCAGCAGAAGGGGCCTGATGGCTGAGTCCCCATCCCTGACTGTGTTCCAGAGTCGATTGGATGTGGTGTTGAGGGATCTGGTGTAGGGGAGAACTTGTAGAGTAGGGCTGATGGTTGGACTCCATGATCCCAAGGGTCTCTGCCAACCTGAATGATTCTGTGATTCTAAAAGACCCGAGGGAGAAGGGCAGTTCCTGAGCACGTGGAGTTTCTTCAGTGCCCACAAAGGCAAAGAGAAACTTTTTTTAATGTTGCAGGTTTTTCAACCTTAAAGTGAGTAATGTTTGAGTAGTTTAAAAAAACCCACCAAAAAACAGTTGTTTTCAAGGTAGGAATGAGAACTAGAACGTGTGGTTGATTTCAAGCCCATAAAACACTCAGCCAGATGGGCTGGAGCGGGAGGTGCTCGGGGTTTGCTGTGTGGGTGCCTCTCAGCCCGCCTCCCGCAAGAAGAGCGCGTTGTCTTCTGAAGGACACGTGTTTCTTGAGGCACCTTTTCTTACTCTCAGGATCAGTATCTGCTCTCGAGTCTCTCCTCTTTTCTAAAGAGACACCTGCAAAGCTCTGATGTTGTTAGTCTACCAGCCTGTTCAGTTTGCCCTGGCCGGGTACTCCTCAAGCGAAGAATTCGTACCCTAAATCCTAACCCGGCTGCTCCGGGCGCCGGGGTTTGGAATCTGCTGTTGCTTTCGCTGGAGGGTGCTGGGGAGATGGTTTATTTCCCTCTGTGTCATGGAAAAAGCTGCACCAATTTCCCTGCACTCTGCTGGGAATCCATAAGAAACTCCATGTTTCCTATGGATCTACCCCACCGTTCCTTTCCAGGAGGTGGTGAGGAGCGTAGTGGATGGCGTGCGCGGCTCCTTAAGCAGGGGAGAGAGCTGGGGCCAAGGCAGGCCGTTTCTCGGAGCGGTTGTGTAGGTGTCCTGGCTGCTGCTCCTGTGTGGGGTCAGAGACAGAGGGGTAGCGAATTTTGACTGACTACTGAAGGGTTTACACATGTCACGTGCTGCTCACTGTATGAAAGCGTTTTGCAGCGGTTACTACAGGTGTTTACACATTGTCTTGGCTTTTGAATTTTAGGTTACCTTGAGAAAAAAAGTATAATAAGCCTTGTTTATCCCCAAAACGTGACGCTGATGTCTCCATGAATCCTCCTTGACCGCAGCATTACTGCAGGCGCGTGTACCTGTGAACCGATCGCTCCAGACACTGGAAGTATTACCAAGCTTGTCCTAATCCTGCTGCTTTTGGCTGCAGTAATGAAGCAATGGAGGGGTTTAGAAATGCAAAATGCACAATGTAGCAAAAAAAAAAGTTAGTAATAAATGAATAGTGTGTCTTTTTTCAACCTCTTGGATTTACCCTGTACTGACGTGGTCAAAGTCTACGATGTATTAAAAATCATTCCTGCTGGTGCTGTAAAACTTCAGAGAGCTGGAGAGGCTCTCCCAGGGTTGCCTGGCTTTCTGTGAAGATTATTTGGGTGGAAACTGCTTAGCCCAGATGCTTTTTAGCTTTGTGTGTTTCCAGCCCAAACCCCAGGAGCTGCTGAGAGCTGTGGAGAGTGTCCCCAGGTCTCTGCTCCAGGGCCTCACTGAGGTCCCGCGTTCCCTCCTTGGGCTGAGAGCGGCGCCTCCCTTGGTTGTGTGTTCCCTGAGAGCGGGAAAGGAAATGGGACAGGATTCCAGAGGGATCCTCTGATGTGAGCACTGTGTAGCTGCAGAATCACTACAGCTTATTTTATTCCTCGTGGAGCAGCTGGGTGGTGGGAAGTCACCAATAACCATTCGCTGTTGGGAGCTGTTATGTGAACAGTGCAACTTGCTGCTTTCCATTTGGATCCCACTACTGGGAGCACTGGGAGGGAGGAGGGATCCTGTTTTGTTGTTTGTGTAAAACTCCTCTTTGTCCTGGAGCACCTCTCGCTTTTCCAAGATACCCCCCAGTCTCATGCCTGCACATCATGTCCCTCTTGCTACAAATGGGCAAGTGCCTGTAATGCTGTGTGAAAGCTACTTCTTTGGGTATAAAGAGGGACTGGTGTAGCTTCATTTCCTGGTTGAGGCATCTTAATTTGAACTTCACGATGCTGGATTCTTGAAATTGTATTTTTCATGGGCAGATTGTCACCTGTGGTCGAGGAGGCCCAGTTGGTGCTGTTTGCCTTACAGGAAAAGGGGTGGTTGGTTTGTCTGTAGATGTTGTCCATTGATGGGCCCTCTCTCATGGGAGAGAGAAAGCAGTTTGCTAAAGCCTGGAGGTAGAATATACTTCTCAGTGCACATTCTCTTCCTGCTCTTAGTGAATGCCTTTCTTTCAAGTGCTTAGAAGAAAAAACCCAGCTGCTCTGTGGGTGCTGACACAACGCTGCCCTAGGTGGGGTGGAGGAGACGTGCTGGTGAGCTTCAGGGAGCTTCCTGAGCCTTGCTGGGACCTTCATGGGATCCCTGTCCTGAGTTCCACCTCGCTGGGTTACAGCTGGGAATCTCTGTGCTGAAATGCCCCCTGCTTACAGCGGGTTTGGAGCTCAGGAAGCACTTCTGCCTCTCAGAAAGGTGCAGCACCTTCAGAAAAGCATTTCAAAGGGCTCAGCGCTGGTGCTTGATTACTCCCCCAAAGGGATCATTTCTTGGCACTGATGGGTAGGGAGTACTTGTAAATGACCAGGATCATTCCAGATGTGTCCTCTGTGTTGCTCTTCTCCCCTTCCCTGGGCACTGGGGTCTCTTTGTGTACGGACCAGTTACTCCTTGTTTACAGACCGTCCCTCAGGGAGGAGCAAAGAATCTGTCCTGAATGTTGTCTAATGTTTTAATTAACCCACAGCACTTGATTTTATTAGATGGGGAACGTCCCCAGCCTGATGGTGTTGAAGTCCATGGGTTTTTAAGCACCAAGAGCAGCCACCTGTGGCACTTCTTGGGGTGGGTGTTTGTTACCATGTCCCTTGGGCACCTCTGGGCCACGAAAGCAACGCAGAAGGAGGGGGGGGGGTTAAACAGTTGACCCGTATTTCTTCTCTGATCACTTCTCTGTGCACATGTGTTTGTATTTACCGTCACAGCCTGCTGCTACTGGAGTCACTGGTCACACTGGATGTAGTCACAGGTGATGGAGCACACCCCTGTGCCCCTTCCTGGTGCCCACAAACCGCTCTCGGTAGGAGTGTACCCAGAACCGTGGTGTTGCTGTTCCTGTGAGTCCGTCGCTGTTTCTGTGGGTGTCACTGCTGGGGACAGTTGTGTTCAGCTGTGGGTGGTGAAATCCCTTGTTGCTGGTTGTGCTGTGCTGGGTGCACACCTGTAACTCACTGTAGTTAATGCACTGCTTCAACCCCCCCCTAACTGTACCATGGTTAGAGGAGCGCTGTGGCTTTTCTCTCCCTGTGTTTGTTCCAGGAAGTTTCACTTGTATTACAGTTTATTTTTATTCCCTACAACAATAAATACCTTGTCTTTTTAAAGTAAGTGACTGGGGTGTGTGTGTTGGGTAATGAAACTCCAAGCAGAACTTCCCACTCTGAGCTGAGAAATGAATTAGACTGAAGCAGTGAGCTTATCTACGCTGGGTGTGATCCCACTTCCCCTTCTTCTGCAGAAGAGGAACTGGGTTTGGAGGGACTGCAAAGTCATTGGGAATGATCCTACTGAAGCTCTCAAACCTTTCTGCCTTCTCTATGCTTGGTTACGTGATTTTCTGTGCAATTTTTATCTGCCCAGGAGCCAGCAGTGGGCCCTGGTGGCCAGTGTATTCCTGGGGAGCATCAGGAAGAGCGTGGCCATCAGGTGGAGGGAGGTCATCCTCCCCCATCTGCTCTGCCCTGGGGAGGCCCCAGCTGGAGAACTGGGCTCCACAGTTCCAGAAGGACAGGGAACTGCTGGAGAGGGGACAGCAGAGGAGCACCAAGAGGATGAGGGGCCTGGAGCATCTCTGTGCTGAGGAAAGGCTGAGGGACCTGGGGCTGTTCAGTCTGGAGAAGAGAAGGCTGAGGGGGATCTGGTCAACACCCAGAAATACTTCAAGGGTGGGTGTCAGGAGGATGGGGCCAGGCTTTATTCAGTGGTGCCCAGGGACAGGACAAGAGGGAACAGGCACAAACTGGAACATAAGAAGTTCCTGAGGAGGAACTTCTTCCCTGTGAGGGTGGCAGAGCCCTGGGGGCTGCCCAGAGAGGTGGGGGAGTCTCCATCTCTGGAGACATTCCAACCCCACCTGGACACCTTCCTGTGGGACCTGCTGTGGGTGGCCCTGCTGTGGCAGGGGGTTGGACTGGCTGATCTCCAGAGGTCCCATCCAGCCCCAGAGCATTCTGGGAATCTGTGAAAACCAAATAACTTCTGTTTTCTTCTTCCAGGAAAGCTCTCCATCCCTTGCCCGTGGGTATGAGGGGTATAATTTTAAAATGCTGGTTTTATCCAAGTATTTTTAATCATCACTTCAGTAAGTGAGTCGGGGTGTGGTTCTGGGTGCAGGCAGGGAGGTGGGAGAATGCTCACAGCAGGGGGAGGTCCTGGGTGCAAAACTTGCTGCTTGTTTATAACCGAGGTTGGAGTCGCTGCTTCGATACTTACTCCTGTGCGGTTCCAGTCCAACCTGACAACTACATCTAGGTCTGCAAAGCAGAGAGAAACTGGGTGATGCTTGTCCTGTGAAGAGAGGCTGAGAGCTGGGGATGGCTCCAGGGAGACCTTAGAACCTTCTCCAGTCCCTCCAGGGGCTCCAGGAAAGCTGGGGAGGGACTGTGGATGAGCGAGGGGAGCCATGGGAGCAGGGGGAAGGCTTTGACCCTGAAAGAGGGCAGATGGAGCTGAGCTGTGGGGAAGAACTTCTTTGGGGTGAGGGTGGTGAGAGCCTGGCCCAGGCTGCCCAGAGGAGCTGGGGCTGCCCCATCCCTGCAGGGGTTCAAGGCCAGGCTTAATAACCCTTTCTGTGTCAAAATGTTTCCTCATCTCCAATCTGAACCTCCCCTGGGGCAACTGGAGGCTGTTTCCTCTTGTCCTGTCACTTGTGACTTGGGAGAAAAGACTGACACACACCCACACCCCATCCTCCACACCCTCCTTTCAGCAGAGAGCGAGAAGGTCTCCCCTCGGCCTCCTCGTCTCCGGGCAGAACCGCCCCCAGCAACTCCATGAGGAGGAGAACAACCAGTTGCTGGATTCCTGGTTTGGCTCTAACCCTGTGTTTTGTCTTAATTCAGCTATTAAATCCCAGAGGGAGCTGTTGCCGTGGTGGGACCGCGCGGTGAAGGCACAGGGTGCTCCACAGGCGTCCGTGCCCTCTCCTGGTTGAACGTCCAAGTCACGGAGCCACGGGAGGAGGTGACCAGCAGAACCAGGCCTCGGTGGCAGCGCCAGAAAGGTGCCAGCCAGAGTTTCTGTTGGCAGGGAAGGAGCCTCCCACGGTCAAAGGCAGCGATTTACGGTTTAAAGGCAGGACTCTGGGAGCAGCCCCCCGCGATCACTGTGCATCTCCCACCTTATGGGCTGTTGGTAAATCCTTAATTCCTTCAGAATTCCTCACTTGGTGCCACTCAGCACTAACCTGAGACGGGAATGCTCAGCGGTGTTGGATGAGAGAGCTCGTTACCTCCTTTCGGCCTCATCAATGACTACAATCCCTTTAACCAAAGCAACTCCCTTGGACAGGATTTACCTTCCCAAAAAGCCTTCCCAGTTGGCATTAAATATACCCCTGCCCTTCAGTTCCTCTCCAGTTGGTGGGGCTGCTTCGCCGGGACCGGCCGTGGGGTCGGGCTGAAGCTGAAGCTCAGCTTTCCCCAGGGCTGGAAGCGTTGGGGAGCTCATCCCAAACGGGACGGGCTTTATCAGCTGCCTCTGGCTGGGCTCCCCTGTGGGGTTTGATCTGAACCCACTGATTTACACCTCACCAGGAGGGGACTGATGGAGTCCCTCTGGCTGAGGGTGGGTTTATCAGCGAGTACCCTGTGGGGTTTGGGGTTTTGGGGTTTTTTTTGCTCCGTTGGCGTTTGGTTTAATCTCTGTTCCTCACCAGAGAGCTGCTCTTGCTTCTGAGGTTTCTTTTCCTGGTCAACAACTGAAGGGCAGCAGCAACAACACAACAATAGGCAGTTTATCCTTAAATTTCCCATTCAAGGATTTTTCCTTTCATCTCCCAAGTTCCCTTACGGTTTCTCTACCTCTTGTATTTTCTACCATATATTCATTTGGCTCTCTCCCCCCCCTCCCCCCCTTTATTTTTGTTTCTCTCCATGTTAAAACACTACACTGGCTTTTTAATTCCTGCTTTTCTCTCTGCATCTTGCTGAGAGGGTTTCCAGCAGCTTCTTGACACTTAATCATAAACCCTGCTCCCACGTTTGTCCTGTTTCTCCTACTCGCTAATTCCAGTCGGAGCCTTGACTTCGGGGACATGGACCTTCCTGCAAGCGACAACCTATTTCTGAGTGAATCTGGGGAAACACTGAGGAAGCCAAAAGTCTAAAACCTGTCAATATTTAACGTTTCCCTCCACTTTTCACAGCGTGGCTCCAAAACCGAGCGCGGTGGTGACAGCGGGGACAGCGTGAATGTTTTCCAGCTCCCCCCCCCCGACTCTGCCTCTTGCAGCGGTGGAGACCTTCCTGATGGATGATTTGCTTCCCCTCTCGTTATCTGGGACCCCTGATAACGCTGCCTCAAGCTCTCCCCCCGTTCCTGCCCCACCGCCGGAAAGGTTGGAGAAGGGTTTAGAAGGCAACTGGATAAAGTAGGGTGGCACTTCCCAGCTGACAGCTCTCGATAAGAGCCCAAACGCTGCTCCCCGCTGGCTTTCTCTGCCCCTGCAAAGTTCCCCTCTGATTTTTGGAAGCCAAAGCAGCGGTGTGTTCTGGGAGGGAAGGGGAAGACACGGCTGGGCTTGAGAAATCTGGGCCTTTTCTGGTGCTTTTGTCCTCCTCGTGCTCAATAAACTACCCTGGATGCTGCAAATCCACGTTTTCTGTTGCTCTGAAAGTGGGAGAAGCGGTGGGGAAACGGGGTTCAGGGGGAATCCTTCTGGGTGATGGGCAACAACCAGGATAATGTAGGGGTAGGGGACACGCTGCCCTGCCCAGGGGACTGGAGTCGTCCCCCATTTTTGCAAGAAAAGGGTAAAACAAAGCCTTTGTGGCCGCTGGGCTGGCTCCAGCGGCCCCCAGCCACCTGTCCCAGCCTCCCCCTGCCTGGCAGCCCCTCTCTATATTTACCCAGGGGGAGCTTTCCAAGAATGGAAGTGGGTAAGATAAAACCCCTCGGGGGCTAAAATTAGCCCCAGCGCCCTGGCCCTTCTCCCCACGGTGGCATTTCAGCTGTGAGCTTGACAGCCTGCGCGGCTCCGGTGGCGCAGAGTGGACTCCCAGCCCCAGCACCACAAGATCCTTGCTCTCACTCTCCTTCTAGGGTTTTTTTGGGGGGTTTAAACCAAAGGAGAACTCGCCATGGGACCACCCCGGCCGCCTCCGCCCTGGCTGTGAGCACCCCCCGCCTCCCCAAGGTAAGGCGGCAGCAGAATGGTGACCTGGCACCATTGAAGGTAACTGGGCAACCAGTTGGAAAAGCCTCAGTGTTCTCTGTCACCTCTAGCTCCCCTCATGGCCTCTTTTTTTGGGGGGTGCCTGCAGATGCAGACCATCTCGATGGAGATGTCCCTGCTCAGTGTGGGACTGAGGCCGGGGGAGGGAGGAAGTAGATGACCTTTTGAGGCCCCTTCCAACCCAAACTATTCTGTGATTCTATAATTCTCTGGTTCTAAGCGTGGACAGCTTCCTTCAGCTCACGAGGTGGCAGCTCTGGTTTGGGCTCTTCTGGCTGAGGACCACCAGTGAGGTCCCTGTGTGAGTGCTTACGCTGCCAGAGTCACCCCTGGAGATACTATTTGTGTGCTCAGGAATGGTAGAACTGGGGGGGGGTTTGGGCTGGGCTGTTTTTTTTTTACTTTTCCAGACCCTTTCCCTGGGGAATACACTCAGGTTGTCTTTTTGACTCAAATCTGTAATAACTCCCCCCCACCCCGTTAGCCACGTAGGTGTGGGGGTCCCAGAGCTCATTAACAGCGTGTCTAATGAGTGATGTTACAATTTTACATGTTTCCATAGAAGTTGTCTGGGTCTGTGGAACGGGTGGAAGCGCCGCAGAGCTCTGCCCTCGCTGCCATCAAACGTGCCCTAATTAACCCAGACGGGCTGGTGGCCTCGCGTGGGGGACTCCACCGGAGGGATGTGGGACGAGCCTCCCGTGGCTGCCTGGTTTGCAGAAAGAGGCTAATTACTCCATGCAGCTCCTGGCCTCCTCCAAGGGAGGATGAGAGGAGCAGCCAGGGCAGACAGAGCTCTCCCCCAGGAAATCCAAGATGCCACAGGGCTGCAACGTGGCGAGAAATTCCTCTGCCCTTCCCCGTCAGACCATCGCGTTCCTCGTCCTGCCGCCCGCTTGGCCACGGCGAGGCTGGATCCGGCACCGAGCACCCCCAAACCTGTCCCAGCTCCAGTGTGACTGGCTCAGCATCTCATTCCTCCCACCACCCAATCCCCCTGCTACAAAACCCCCAGATCCCTCTGGCAGCTGTGCTCCTCGGGCTGGAGGAGGCAGGAGAGGAGAGGGTTTGATGGATTCCAACGCTGAGGTCGTTTGGGGAAGGGCGATGCTCAAAGCAGCCACCTTCACATCCCCTTCACCTCCTGTTTTCAAATCCAGTCCCTTTAGAGAGTGGCAGCTGTGAAAACCTCCTAAATTAAAACTTCTCTGAGTTTTCTGTGGGTCCCAGAGTACTTGGAAGTGCAGATGCTGTTGGGGCTTCCCCCCAGAAGCCTTGGCCAGTCCAAAGCGGGGTTGATTTCCACTGTTTTCCAACATGCTCTTCGCTCAGCAGTTCCTACAGAGAACCCCTGCATGGGGTGACTTTCTTCTGCAGGTTTGGGGAAGAAGGGGTGGCTTTGGCCACCAATGGGGTGCAGAGTCCTTGTGAGAGAGCCTGTGGCCACTCAGGACTCCTCCTGAACTCAAGGTGTGGGTACCCCACAAACAGCCCCACCTTGGGTGAGCAGTAAAGCATTCAAGGATTTAGAAATACAAAGCAAAGGCCTTAGGAGCCCCCTTGTGCAGCATTTAGGAGCCCCCTTGTGCAGCATTTAGGAGCCCCCTTGTGCAGCGTTTGAACTCCACCACCAGGTTCAATTACCTCGGCACGTTCTTGACCACAGCACTTTAAGGGGAGGTGGCCCACGGACAGGCTACTGCAAGGACCTCTGTCTTCACCAGTGTGGATTTCCTCACCCCCAGCACAGGGTGATAAGCATGGCAGCAGCAGCAGAATTATTTTGTTTGAGACCCTTCCTTAAGTTGTGTATAAAAATCCCCCCAAATAATAAAAAGATGGTGTTCAGGGGGCTGGTTCTAACCCGGTGGTGGTGGTGTTCTTGGTGTCCCGTAGATCTCTGGCATGACCTCTTATGATGAAAGCAGAACACAGAAGACAGACCCCCCCAAAAATGAGCCTAATGGATATCACTAAAATGTTCTCCATGCTCCAGCCCACGGAAGATGAAGAAGACAACGGAGAAAGCGAGGAGCTGAACCGAGCAATATCTGAGGACAATTACCAAACCCTTGATTACCTCCTGTCCCAAGACAGGTACAAGAGGTTCCTCAACCGCAGGAGCGGTTGGGGGGTACCCAGCACCCCCCTGCGCCTGGCCGCCACCTGGGGCTGCGTCAGGAGCATGAAGGTCCTCTTGACCCATGGGGCAGAGGTGGACAGCCTGGACGTGAAAGCCCAAACCCCGCTCTTCGTGGCGGTCAGCAATGGTCACCTGGAGTGCGTGAAGGTCCTTCTGGAGGCAGGGGCCAGCCCAGTTGGCAGCATCTACAACAACTGCTCGCCGCTGCTCATCGCTGCCAGGGACGGGAACGTGGACATCCTGCAGCAGCTCCTGGACCACGGGGCGGAAACCAACGTTCAAGCCAGGCTGCCCGAGTGGGCTGCCAACTCGGTGGCATGTTCTGGTCCCCTCTACTTTGCCGCCGTGTACGGGCACCTGGAGTGCTTTAAGACGCTGTTGCTTTACGGTGCAGACCCCAACTATAACTGCACGGAGGAGAGGGTGATCGCCCAGATCAAGGAGCCCAAGACTCTGCTGGAAACCTGCCTGAGGCACGGCTGCAGGAGCGAGTTCATCAAGCTGCTCATTGACTTTGGAGCCAACGTCTACTTGCCCAAACTCACGGTAGGCGAGATGCAACCCCCCAGCGAGGGCCTGGAGCTGCTGCTGCAGGCGAGAGGTAATCGGTGTGTGTGGTCCCTGGGGCTGGGAAGGAGCACTAATTGTGCTCATTTGGATGCAAGTTGCTTCAGCTTCCCCTCCCCTTTACCTCTGCTTCCCCACGGCCTTACCCAGGGTGTCCTACAAGCTTTGGTGCCCCTTGCAGCATCACTTGAGTGCAATGGTCTCTCCAGTCTTAAACTCTGTCGTGGTTTTGGCCAAAAATGACCTAAACCAGAACAACAGATGCCCCCCCCCCCCTTAAAAAAGAGAGAGGAGAGGAAGAGATAAGGAGGTTTAGAAGAGGCCTAGCTGAGATGTAAAATTACTGAACAGAAACTCGGTTCTGTTTTACTTCAAACCGGGACAAACTCTCAGTATTATCACTATTTTCCTGCAAGCTCTTAATCATCCCTCTCCCCTAATGATAAAAAAACCCCAAGTCTCCAACACTGAACACATCAAGAGAAGGACATCACAAGGTCACGGAGAAGAGGTCCATCACCAGTGATGAAATCTGATGGCTTGGGTACATATACTACCAGAGGAAACTCCTAAAACAACTTACTGGGGCTTGGGGGAGAGTGTCACGGGAGGGCTTGTTTCTGATAAACACCCACCAAATACCCCCATTGTCCACGGCTGGCTGTGGCTGGAGGCAGGCTGCCTTGCTTTGGGTCTGGGGTGCGACTCAGTGCAGCCTCCACCTGCACTTACATGGTGATGACGCTCTTGGACTCACCACTGTGCCTGCTTTCCATCACTATTTCCAGATGCTAAAGAAGCTGCCTTCAGTGCAGGTCCTCGGTTTTGGGCTGGAGCACGGGGTGGGGTGGGGTTCCACAGCCTGGTTTTTCCACTGACTGTAAATCTGTTGGGTTAAAGGCTGCTTTTCACCGTTCCTCTCCTTCCTGCTGCTCAGTGGTGGCTCTCCCGTGCTGCCTGTGTCCAGAAAAACTGCCCTTATTCCCGTGTGATGGTGAAAGATCTCATCTTGAGCCCCAGCACCCCTGACACGGGGCTGCAAAGCTCGTGGCTCGATGCGCAGCGCAACCAGCCCCAGCAAAGACGTGGAGTTTTGGTCTGTCCCTGTTCCTCAACATGTCTTGAAGGTGACCACCTCCTTTTCCCTCCTTCTCCTTCCACAGCTCATCCCAAATCCTTGATGTCTCAGGCCCGGCTGGCGATGAGACGCCTCCTGAAGCAGGCTGGTCACTCGCAGGCCCTCGGGGTGCTGGAGATGCCCACCGTCCTGCTGAACTATCTCCAACACCAGCCGTGACCACCCACCTCTGGAGATACCTGCCCCACACACGCATCGAGCACCCCAATTAAAATCCCCTCTGGTGTCTGCGCGCTGTGAAACCGCCCACGGTTTGTGGTCACAAAGTGATTTTTGCTCACGAGGTGCCCCCAAAACAGCGGTGCCCGCCTGGAAAGGTAGGGAGGGAGCCACCAGAGGAGACCTCCACTCCGGCTCCACGGCAGGGTGACGGTAGAGCAGGATTGGGTTTAGCTGGGTTTGGCTCCAAAGCCACCTTACTGAAGGATTTTACACTTTTAACTGATGCTGGTTGGAGAAGGGGTGGAGGGAGAGGAGCAGGGGCTGCTTTTCATAGAATCATAGAATCATTTAGGTTGGAAAAGACCCCTGGGATCATCAAGTCCAACCATCAGCCCTACTCTACAAGTTCTCCCCTACACTAGATCCCTCAACACCACATCCAATCTGCTCTTAAACACAGTCAGGGAGGGTGACTCCACCACCTCCCTGGGCAGCCCATTCCACTGACTGACCAAAGTTACCTCCTCCCCTCTGGGAACACTTGGGAAGGACGGAGGTACCACCGGGCTTCGTGCCCATGGGTATCCCCACAGCATGGCCACCACTGCCCCTGTACTCCCTTTCCTGGAGCTGATTCCAGGTTCCTCTTCCCTTTGGCACCCTGGGGAGGGCTCCAGAACACCTGGCCACCCAGTGGCCACCCCCTCACCATCCCCTCACCATCCCTGGGCCACTCTTGACCCCCAGGACAGGGGAATGCTAAACCCAGCAGGGGCTGGGCTGCGGATCCAGAGGCTCTTGTCTCCCCAGAGGCTCTGACCTTGAACATCATCTTGCTCTCCTCGGCAGTGGTCCATGTCAGGGCTGAAGGGGCTCCTTTGTGACTGGGCAGGGTTGGTTTTGAACGTAATTAAAAAAGTTGCTCCCATTCTTATTAAACGACTGTGACCCGTCTGGAGAGATAGCGGGTGTGCGGGGTGGCGCATCGCTTGGAAGGGATGGAGGGCATCCTGCCCTTGGTGGGTCCCTCCATCTCTCCTGACCAGGGATGGGGACAACCACTGGTGGTGGCTGGAGGAGTGCTGCTGGCTCTTCCCGCAGCCAGGAGCTGCTCCTCGGGGCACGGCTGCTGGTGATGCACCTCTTATTGTGGGGCTCCTTTCCAGGAGGAAAGGCTGAGGGAGCCAAGCTGGTGCAGCCTGGAGCCGAGAAGGCTCAGGACAATGTCACCCGTGATGACGGTGGCGGAGGATGGAGCCAAGGAATTCCCTGCGGTGCCCGGTGGCCGCAGCCTCAACCACTGGGGGTTCCCACTGAAGGGGGTGACCACGCAGGGAGGCGGTGGAGCCTCCACCCTGGGAGATGCTCCAAACCCGCCGGGACACGGGCCCGAGCAGAACGGGCTCGGTCACACCCGCGTGGGGTCCCCACAGCGGGGCGGAGAGCGCCGCACGCGCACTGCCCCGCCCCGCGTC
>VZTM01005286.1:86286-107386 GCA_013400555.1 Jacana jacana | reverse complement strand
TCCCTGCCCAGGGCATGGGGTGGCACTGGGTGATCTTTAAGGTCCCTTCCAACCCAAACCGTTTCCACTATTCTAATCCCTTCCAGGCCTGTATCATTCTATGCTTCTGTACAAAAGCAAAAAAAAAACCCAAAAGACCCTGATCTAGTGTTTGTTCTGCAACCAAAGTTCCCCTGGTTGATCAAAATTATCCCAATGTTGTGCACCTCTGGAAAGCTGTGAACTTCCTTGCTGTTCCAGCTGTGCCACTGCCTCCAAGGCACCCAGCGCAGGAGCCCATGCTGAAGGAGAAGGCATCAGGGCTTTGCCCTCCCACCTCCCGGTCCCAGGGCAGCCAGAGCTTGTTTTCATGGTGCTTGAGCTCCTCTAGGGCAAAGGCAGAGGGTAACATAGCGCTCTTCCACCTGAACATGAAACCGCCCAGGATTCCTCTGGAGACGGGAAAGCGATGCCTCGAGCGGCAGGCATCCAGAGGAAGCCTTCACAGCAGTTCATGTGACACTTCTGGAAGATTACAGTGTTTTCAGCGAGGGACCACGAGTTCCTCTTGTGTTTTGTTTTGTTTTGTTTCGTTCTTTTCCAGAGCAATGCTGGGGTTTTTATGGCGTCTCAGGAACTACTTTTGGACATCTGTACTGTTGCACTTTTCCACTTAGCCGCCAAAAGCCTGATTTTTTTTAAATTTTCTTGAGGCAGAGAGTAAGAAAATACTCAGAGACCTGCTGACAGACAGATTTGCTTTATCTTGGTGGGGAGAGCCCAGTGGAAGCAGCGTCCCCCAGGCCGGCGGGGGCTCGGGGCGGGGACGGAAGCGGAGGGAGCGGGGGCCGATGCTAACAATGCTCTTTCAGAGGCTCATAATGAACCCATTGAGAGCACTTGGAAAAATCCCGAACTGTGAGAAATATGTGCATGTTGCAGTTGAGTCACAAGTTGGCACAAGTGACACCAGCGCATATTTATTTTTTATATATATTTTTACCAAAAAAAAAGTGTACTTTTCTTTCTCAGATTCCCAGACAAGGGACCGTTATCGTCCTTTAATTTAATCTCAGCCCCAGTCCTGCTGCTGAGCTGGAGAAACCCTTCCAGAAGGATATCTGTCTTGATTTGAAGACTTGGAGGGACAGGCTTCCCATTCTAGTCCTTCCTAGACGCTTCCAACCACTAAATGTTCATCCCTGTTGAAAATTTGTCCCAAAACCTGCTTATCTCTAGCCTGAAATGATTTGGCTGTAATTCCCACCCCGCATCTCAGTACCTTCCTGCCTGTAGGATTAAGAGACCCCGTTCCAATCTGTTCTTTGGCAGGTATGTTCAAGCCTCTGGTTTCTCATACCTTTTCTTCTCCTCTTTGTTCCTTTAACAGGTTTTCCTGTTGAAATTTAGCTGTGAATATGCAGGGTCTGGAGAAGGGCTTGTGTGCCTCGAAGCTGGTCTAGTTTTTTGTCCACTGTAAGAGGCACTGCCAATGCGTGGAACCTCTCCCTCTCATTGTACCCTGTCCAATACCTTGGACAAACTGTATTTTTACTAGAAGCAGCAGTTTGTTTCTAAAGTAAGCATAAAGAGAAGCAAAGGGAAGGGAATATGGCTGTTCCTTACCCAGTTTTCAATATCCAGCCCTGTGGCCATGTAAATCCATGATATAACCACACATCATCTTGCCCTCCACAGAGCAGCACAGTGTCAGGTCCATCTTCTCTGTGACAGACACCATGGGCCAGGGTGGCCACCAGGGATTTCCCAAGCAGGAATACTTCTGTTCACAAAGTCTGGGTTCTGTAAAGAATCCACTTTCTTGTGCCCACCTGAACACCAGCAACACTTACTGACTGGCAATATCAGGCTGCTTCATGGGAGTTGTACATGGAGAATGGGTCAAGGTGCACTGTAATCATTGCAATGGGGGTTTGACTGGGGCTGCAGGACTTAGGGGGTTTATATCAGTGTGTTCACTATTTGACCATTTTCACATGGTCAAAATTCTTCCATCAGTCTTATGGTCCAGTGGCACAGGCTGTGTCCCAGGGCTGGGCATCACTGGCAAGGTGTCACAGCCCCCCCTCCGTGCTGCCCGATCCCATCAGGACACAAACAGGGATGTGAGGACAGGCTGAGAGAGTTGGGGGGGTTCAGCCTGGAGAAGAGAAGGTGCTGGGGAGAACTTAGAGCCCCTTCCAGTCCCTAAAGGGGCTCCAGGAGAGGGACTCTTGGTCATGGAGGGGAGCCATAGGACAAGGGGAAAGGGTTTGACCTTGGAAGAGGGGAGATAGAGCTGAGATCTGGAGAAGAACTTCTTTGCTGTGAGGGTGGTGAGAGCCTGGCCCAGGTTGCCCAGATAAGCTGTGGCTGCCCCATCCCTGGAGGGGTTCAAGGCCAGGTTGGAGGGGGCTTGGAGCAACCTGGTGTGGTGGGAGGTGCCCCTGCCCAGGGCAGGGGGTTGGAACTGGATGGTCTTTAAGCTCCTTTCCAACCCCGACCATTCTATGATCCCAAAGTCATCGGAAAAGTTATTTTTTTACATTTTCCTTCCTTTACTGAAAATTGAGGAGCTTCCAGCATGGCGAATGCCCCCTTGACGTGCCTCTTACCCCCCCCTCCCCTTCCCAAGTCTGCCTCTTAGGCTGGGTGTCGAGTAGCAAATCCTCCCCAGTCCCACAAGCACCTAAATTTGCTGTTCCCCGTCTGGGGGGAGCGCGGGGGAGCGTGTGCTGGGGGGCGGCGGTGACCTGCCAATGCATTGTTGTGGAAGTGCTGATCGGATCAGGCACAGATGGGCGACACAGAGCTGTCATAATCAGCCTGGAATTCGAAAATGTTATAATTGGGATGGTAAACAAGTTCACAAGGACCCCATCGAGGCAAGGGATTGCCATGGTAACGGACCAGAAAAGTCTGGGAAGGAGGAAGGTATCGATAAGTGGGGGCAGCGGGAGGGAAGGAGCTGGGGATGCTCCGGGGGCGCTCCCGTCCCACAGGAGCTGGGTGCGGGGCACCAGGGGCTCTGCTCCCTTATAATACAGAGCCTGAGCTCTGGTATTTTTAAAGAACCTTATTTTGTTAATCAGCTATTTATCTCTAGTCAGGTCACACTTTTCGTCCCAGGGCTATTGCAGCAATTTTCCCCTCGGTAGGAATACCATAAAATTACTTTATAGGCAGAGAAGAAATGTTAAGGGCCCGGCGGCACCGAGACCCGATGAACAAATCTTTTTTAAGTGGCAGGCTTGCAGCTTGGGTAAATGGACAGTAGAAGGAGTTGCACATCTTCAGATAATCAGGAATTGGACTGGGTAATCAGTCCATTGAGTTGGGGTAGCAGATTTGGTCTTTTTTTTGCTTTTATGGCCGGAATGGAAAACAAATAAACAAACAACTGGCATTTTGCACTCTCAGGTTACTTAAAGAGCAGAAGAGTGGTTGGGAAGGAAACCCCTATTTTGGCAAGAAAGGGGAAAAGGTGCTTTTGGGGTAAGACACCCCAGTTACGTGGTCAGGAGAAGCAGTGAAGCTGCACATCCCCTGGGCTGTGGGACCTTCTCTGGCTGCAGAGACCTGTGTGAAACGGCTGGGAGCGCCTGGACTGGGAGGAAGGAGCCTCTTTAATGTTCCCATCAGGTGAAATAAATAAATAAGCAAGGCAGGCAGCCCACTGACAATAAGGTTCTCTGCCTCTGTGACAAATAATTCTATAATTTATCAGGACCCCAACGTAATATACGGCCACTTGATGCACTACGGGTCATTGAAACGGAGCTGGAGAGAACACCAACTTTTTACAGGCACTTTGTCACGTAGTTAAACACATCCTCGATGGCACTTCTGCTGCCCCCGTGGAGCATTGTTCCATTATCTGAAATTCCCATCTGAGCATATCTTTTTTTTTTTTAGAGCAAATGTAATTATTATGTTAAAAGTGTGATTATAGCAGAAATAAGGAGAAAATCGCAGCCACAAAGTAGAAGAAGGATGCGAGTCGGAGTGCGTTCCCAACCAGGGAAAACAGTTTTAGGAGCTGCTTGAAACCACAGATAAGTGTGTGACTACTGCACTTTTGTGGGTGGCACGGAGTAAAAGGAGAGGAGGGGCTGAGTCCCGGGCACGCTCTGCCTTTGCTGGCACAGCACGAGAGCTGCTGAGCTGCTCCCAGGTTTCTCACCCTCTGGGCTATGATGTCTCCCAGGACTTAGCTTATTTGGGAAGCGGCCCCTCCAATACATCTGCATTCACCCTGGAAAGAAAGGGATTTGAACTGGGCAGGGTTAGACTTTTCCAAAAGCGGAGAGGGAACACATGTGGGCACGCTGTTATTGAGCCAAGGAGTGTGAGCCCAGATTTTTTCCACCCCCATCAGAACTGCACAGCAGCACTATTCATCATGTTTCCCGTGGCTGCCTTCCCTTCCAGTCACAGCGAATTGCTGGGAAGGACCTTTGATAATAACTCGCCACTAAGACCTGGGAGACTTCATTTATGATGGCATAATACTCGCATTACCTAACTTGTGTCGGACCATATGGAGAGCTCTCTGTTGAATTTGGCAGAGTTACTGGGGTGAAACAAGGATGAATTCCGTTCCTCATCCTCTTCAATTACGCCGCAGATTGGATCCCGCCCCAAACCCCAACAGATCATCTGGGCACAGCAATCAGCCCCGAGGACCACGTCGCCGATGTACTCTGTGCCAACAAGCACAGCGCTCGGCGCGAAAGCAGCGCGGGCGGCGCCGAACGGCTCGGGTCCCTTGGGGCAGAGCTGTGGGGATTAACACTCACCTTTTGCCTGGCAGAAAAGGCCCTGGGGGTGCTGGGTGACAAGGGGCTGAACATGAGCCAGCAGTGTGCCCAGGTGGCCAAGAAGGCCAAGGGCATCCTGGCTTGCATAAAGAATAGTGTGACCAGCAGAAGCAGGGAGGTGATTGTCCCCCTGTGCTCAGCACTGGTGAGGCCACACCTTGAGTCTGGTGTCCAGTTCTGGGCACCTCAGCACAAGAGAGATATCGAGGTGCTGGAGCGAGTGCAGAGGAGGGACACGGAGCTGGTGAGAGGCCTGGAGAATAAGGCTTATGAGGATCGATTGAGGGAGTTGGGATTGTTTAGCTGGAGGAAGAGGAGGCTGAGGGGAGACCTCATCCCTCTCTACAGCTGCTTGAAAGGGCATTGTAGAGAGGTTGGTGCTGGTCTCTTCTCACGGGCAATGAACGATAGAAGGAGAGGGAATGGCTGCAAGCTGCAGCAGGGTAGGGTTAGGCTGGACATGAGGAAAAAGTTTTTCAGAGAGAGAGTGGTCAGTCAGTGGAATCAGCTGCCCAGGGAGGTGGTGGAGTCCCTATCCCTGACTGTGTTTCAGAGTAGATTGGATGTGGTGTTGAGGGATCTGGTGTAGGGGAGAACTTGTAGAGTAGGGCTGATGGTTGGACTGGATGATCCCAAGGGTCTCTTCCAACCTGTATGATTCTATGATTCTAAAGCCCAGGTCTTCTCGGCAAAGGGGAGCAGCCTTTGCAGGCTGTCACTCCAAGGCAGAAAGAGGCTTTGGAGAGAGCTCCCGCTCAGCTCTGAGCTCGCGGGGAAGGCAGGCGATTAAGATCAAAACTTCTGTCAGCCCAGGTCAGCTCCGTGGCCGCGTCTGAAAGGGCGGGGAACCCAGCGGCAGAGCTCAGCTCTGCGGGGAGAAATCCTTTGATGGCACGGTGTGGGGTGTAAATAAGCTATACCATTATCCCCTCTCTGCCTTCCTGCGTAGGGATGCTCTCACCTACCCTCTTTCGTTTCCCTTTCCATCTGTGTGTGTGTGTAGGCACGGATGCACACGTACATGTATGTGATGGCGTAGAGGGGAAACATGCATCTAAGCTCCATTTCTTTTGGGTCTCACAGTTCTCCATCCCTAACCCGGGAAATTAAGAAACCCAGTGCCTGTAATTCCCATGGAGATAATTTTTTTCTTATATTTTTTTTTAAGTGGCATCGAGAAGCCCAGCACCACCCAGAAGTGCTCAGCACCCTACAGGACTGAACCCTAATGGTCCCAGTGCCTGGACGCTGTGTGCCACATCTCCATTCAAACTTCCCTGCCTGGATGTAACTCTGCCCCAAAATCTCCCTGATAAATAGACTCGATTTAACTAAAATCCCCTTTTTGGTACAGAAGGACTAATGGAACATGACATTCATCATTCAAAAGAGGTGGCAAGCGAATCAAGACATTGATTCGATGTGAACAGGCAGAATATGATCCCCTGCTCCTGCCTCGGTGCCGCTCGCTCTCTCAGACATAAATAATAGAAGGGTTCCCATTCCCATTCCATTATGGCTAATAATGAGTTATGGGTAGAGCCGACCATGTCCCTCGAAAAAGGCAAGATATAGCTATGCTTATGGTTGATTATTAGAGGATAAAATAAAAAGATTGATGCCCAAAAAAAAGTCTAATTAGTGTTAGTCTATTGGAGAGGAAGCTGAGCATGCTGCTCTAGCACTGCCAAATGAAATTAAGGCCCAATTATTGATAAATGAAGAGTGGTTTGCGCTGGAGTCTGGCCTGGAGTCGAGGAAATACATCTGTCATTTGGCCTGCACAGAAGTCATTCATGTGTGACATAGCATCCTGTGCATTTATCATGCATCTGTAGATTTTTCTTTTAATTCAGTTAGCTGTCTAACTAGATTCGGCGCTGGATGCCTCGCCCGCAGTCGGAATTTGGACTGACAGATGCAGTTCCAGTCTGCAATGGTGTGTGACACCACTAGCCATCCTGCATGTTAATTATTACTGAAACCATCGTGCCCACGGTCTGTGCCCTCACCGTGGCTGCGGCTTTGGCTGGCTGTGGGGCAGGGAGGGGAGGAACCCCATCCATGGGCCGCTCTTCTTCAGCGCCCTGACCGTCGTGGTGCAGACTGGAAGCAGGCGGGGGGGAGTTTGACAGGATGGGGTTTGGAGCCCCTCATTTGCCGTTCCACAGAGGCCACAAACCCCATCAGCGAGAGAAGTGGGGTCGGGCGCCGAGCCGCAGGGTGGGCTTTTCATAAAACTTAAACGGGCCAAAGAGTTTATTAATTCCATTGTCGAATGCAAATGGAAAACAAACATTTGTTAAGATGATAAAATTGCAGCGCCGGCGCGATTGTTCTGGTGCCAGCGCGGTGCAGTCGGCTGTGAGGCCTATTTATCCTGTCGCACTAAAGTCTGATTTAAAGTTCATGTAATTTCATCGTCGTATTGTGGGGAGAATTGAAAATAAATGTCACCTTCAAGCGGAGGGAGCTAATGGAGTCTCTCAGAAGTTCTGAGGAAGCATTAGGCTTGACATTAGGAGAAAATTTTTCACAGAAAGAGTAGTCAGTCAGTGGAATCAGCTGCCCAGGGAGGTGGTGGAGTCCCCATCCCTGACTGTGTTTCAGAGTAGATTGGATGTGGTGTTGAGGGATCTGGTGTAGGGGAGAACTTGTAGAGTGGGGCTGATGGTTGGACTCGATGATCCCAAGGGTCTCTTCCAACCTAAATGATTCTATGATTCTATGATTATGAGGAGGGGACCTCTGCCCGGATGGCCTCAGCATTGCAGCTTCTGCTCCAGGTTCTCCTTGATGGTTTCATTCCCACTTTTCCCCTGGCTCCTGTTTGCATGGCCTGAGCCAACGTGACATACATGTTCCTCAGCTGTATTCCAAGGGGGAATAGGAGGGAAGCATTGCTGCATGTTGCACACTCTGTGTGTCCGATGAACCTCCCTCGTCCCCGGCGCTGACACAGCATCACCCAAGGGCAGAGTGTGAGCTCCCCGGCTGGTGGAAGGTTCTCACCAAGGGAAGGTCCATTTATTCCAGAGCATTCCTGAGAATTCCTCCTCAGGAGGCTCAGCAGTGTCCGTGGGACAGCAGCACTACCTGCCACCTTCGTCTCATCAGCTCCAGGCACACCCATGGCCAAAGAAATTGCCTTCTGAGGTGCCAAAACGCCTTCTGAGGATCTGGGGCTGGGGGGGGCGATCTGCTTGGCACGGCGACACGTAGGGATCCCTGCTTTACATGTCAATTTTCTAGACAAGCACCTGATATGTCACTGGAAACTAGGCTGCTCACTGTCACAGGTGTCACTGCTTAGCTCCTTCTGAAGGACCCGGTGAGAGCTTCGACAGGTCTTTTAATACCCAAACATTTTTGGAAATCTGCCCCAATTCTAAGTAGGGCACAAAATGTCTTATAATCTGAAAGAGCTGTAAAAGGTTCCTCCAGGCAAGGAGTAAAGTTTCCAGAGGCACCATCTGATCGGTACTCCTCAGCCCTATTTAAGCAAGGCTGCAACTTGGATCCCGGCTTTGCACATGGGGACAGACTTCTTAGCAGGACCTGTTGCAACAGGACAAGGGGTACTAGCTTTAAACTAAAAGAGGGGAGATTCAGATTAGAAAAAGGGAAGAAATATTTCACAATGGGGGCTGTGTTGACCAGAGGGGTGGTGGATGTCCCATCCCTGGAAACATCCAAGGTCACATTGGAGGGGGCTTTGGGCAACCTGGTGACGCTGAAGGTGCTCATGGCAGGGAGGCTGGACTAGATGGCCTTCAAATGTCCCTTCCAACCCAAACCATTCTCTGATTCTATGATAAATCCTTCTCCCTGCAGAACGAGCTGCCCAGTGGTGGGGCTGTGGTGGGGTACCTCCACTGGGACTCTTGGATTTCCCTCTGATGTGGCATGTAAACCTTTCAGTGCCCTTCAAAATAATCCAATTCATTCCTCACGGTTAAGGCTCTTGCAAATGAGATACTAATAGAATTTGCTATCGACATTTCAATCAGTATTACCGTTGCTGAAAACTTAAAGAAACCCAAAATGATCCTTTCTGCAATGAGCTTCTCTGTGTGACGTTTCCCTGGGTTCCTCTGAAGTGGAGATCAGGTCACGAGCTGCTATGTTAGGTGGACCTCACAAACGGAGCAGCGCCTGGCCTCCAACACCGGCAAAATATCAAATATTAAAAAAAACAAGGAAATATAATTCCCCTTACTCATCCTAACTCGATGTGGGGCTGCCAGCAGAAGCCAGCAGCCATATGGAGGTTTGTTGGCCACTTCTGCTCGGTGATGCAGCATTTTGTCCCCTTGGAGCCGCCTCCTTGGTCATCTCCTGCGGCCACCCCACCGCAGGGGCCAGCCCCAGCCCTCACCCTTCCCCAACACAGGTTGTGGCATCTTCCAGAGGTACCATCCGGAGGCGCAGGGTCCGTGCCCACCTGGTTGGAATCCAGCCCTGATGGCTGAATGGCTCAGATACATGTTTGACCCCCAGGGGATGGAAGGGGCAAGCAGAATGCAGAGGAGCCCGGCTGACCTTGTTTGTCCCCTCCGTGCTGCTCCACCTGCGCTCGTGACCCTGGAACTTCCACAGAAAAGCAATTTTTTGCTGCCAACAACGGGTTTGTGTTTACCAAAGAATATGCAAAGCAGCACTAAGTAGAGAATGACATTTTCTCCCTCACAAAGAGACAGATTTCCTCGCGCTGGCTGTACGCACAGCTATCTGCGGATGGCGTCACTCACACCGGGAGGGCTCCGCACCGCCAAGAAGGGGGCTGTCACCCGCTGGCACATGGGGACCCTCTCTTCCCCCAGCCCTTAAGATGGTCTTCCTGCAGGAGGAGGCTGGTTTGGATCCAACATGGCACTTGGGCACTCTGCTGAACACCTCCAGGCAGGACCTTCCATGAAGCCATGAAGCTGTGTCTCCTCTGCCAGCATCATCCCAGATCAAAAGTGCTGGGACAAGGGGCTGAACAGATAAGAGGGGGTAACTTCACACACACACCCCATTTAGGTAAGGGATTTTTTCCAAAAGAAAGCTCCTAAGTTAGGTAAAGACTCCCTGCTTCCCTGATAAGGAGGAGGAACTGGGTTCATCCCTGGTGTTGGGAGGGTGCTGGAGGAAGGAGAAGCCACCATCACATCTGATGGAGCACAACCCAGGAGTGCTGCAGCAGCTCCTCACCAGGAGGATGGGCAGAGGAAGGGCCTCACTGCCACGTGGAAAAGAATGCCTCAATAGCTGTGAAATGTCTGTTTTCCACACTCTATTTATATAGTGCTTATAGTGTGGTGGTAGGTCCATGCAGACAACCTCGCTGTGTTTCCACAGAGCTGGATGCTTCCAACGTGGCACCGGGTCTTGTCACCTCAGCTTCCTTCCCACTTCTAACTATAGAAACTGGTCAGCTTAATTGGCATGGTTAACATGGGTTATCTGTGCTCTGCCGAGAGTTCTATTCTGGCTTAGTTTTCATCCCAGGTTTTATCCTGCAGAGAATCAGATTTATTTGGGGCTTTTCCCTTGCTGCCAGATACGTGTTTCAGTGCACGGACACACTGTGTTTTCGCTGGAGCTGCGTAAAAAGCTTTATGACACAAACCAAGCTGGAAAACCTCCTTTGCTGTGTTGGCAGAAGTGCAAAGTTCACCTTTTAGTGGACTGGTTCCTTTTTTTCTTCTTTTTTGTTTTTTCCCTCCTCAGTTTTTTAGGTCACCTCTGGGCACGGCTGCGTACGCTTGGTGACACCACACACATGCAGGGAAGGGACGAGCAGGTCAAGGTTGAAGAGCAGCTTTAGGTTGGATATTAGAAATAGGCTCTTTCCTCTGAGGGTGGTGGAGCACTGGAAGAGGTTGCCCAGGGAGGTGGTTGAGGCCCTTTCCCTGGAGATCTTGAAGGTGAGGCTCAAGGAGTCCCTGAGCAACCTGGTCTAGTCGGGGGTGTCCCTGCTGACTGCAGGGATGTTGGACTAGATGACCCTAGATGTCCCTTCTTGTCTGGACCATTCTATGATTCTATGATTCTAAGGTGGGGGTCCCGCTGCTAGATCACCCCTCAGGGTACCTGGACATCACCCCCGCACCCACCACCCTCACCCTTGGAGCACATGGACCTCATCCCTGCACCTGGGGCTGGCAGATCCTCTCCTATACTCTCTGCATGAGGGGATCTGCAAAGGTACCTACAGGAACAGAGGTGTCACTGGAAAGCAGTGGCAGTCGGTGACCAAACTGCCCAACCCTGCTTTAGAAATGCCAGGTTTTAAACTCCCAGCTTCAGCCTTTGATTTGGCCTGGTTGGGTGAAAAGGTAGGGAAGCAGCTGCCCCAGTATGGCCCAGCTACCTTTCAAAGACACCTAATGCACAACATGGAATAAAAAGAGGAAATTGGTTTGGTTTGGTTTGGTTTTTTTTTTTTAAAAAGGCCCACCAATAAAATTTTGAGTTAAAGGAAAAAAAAAAAAGAACACACCAAGCCACTCAGGGAAACTGAAGCCAGGAGAGCTGAAGTGCAGAAACCCAACAATAGCTGCAGGGCTGAGACCTTGGAAAGAAAGCCTGTGCCCAGAGTAGAGTTTTACAGTGAGTTTTTAAACCACTTTTAAGATGTCAAGCTTGGGTTTTGACGTGGTTATGTTTACCCCATAAAAACAAAGTGATTTGAAGAGCCTTTGGGGCCCTGGAAGAGCTCCTGCTCTTGCTGTACAGACTGGGCTGCCCGTGCTGGGTTAAGCTGCTGATTGCCTTTATGACGCTCCGGCTATTAGGGTAGATCAGCAGCACTTCCATTCAAAGCCCCTATTGATCATAAGCAATACCTGACTGCTCGGTAGCTTTTATGTGAAGAGAATAATGATATCCTTGTTGCTAACCCGTTGAGCTATAGGGTTATCAAGGGACTGAGTAGCTTGCCCTTAATATAGCCATTATTTTTGCAGGCACAGCCCTCGGTAATGTTTAAGCATAATTGCCCGGTAATCTGGTATTTACTGCGTAACTGCAAAGGGTAATATTTGCACCTTGTAAAATCAAACGGGCATTTAAAAATGTTGAATACACTCTGCTTTCCCTTTGTGTCTCTGCCTGCCTTTTCCCCACGATGCAGCGCTGCCACCTGGTTCCTTTCTTTCCACCACCCCCCACTCTTTCCTGGGACCGACAGGAGAGCGATGGGGAGAGCCAGTAGCCCCGGTGGCCAGCATCCCACCCTTCTCTCGGCCATGCCACTGCCAGTAGGGATGCCCACCGCCCTGCCACAGCAGCTGGGTGGTGGCAGCAAGGATGATGCAGAGCTTTGTGTCCCCTGCCTCCCGTGACGGTGGGGATGCTCTGCTGGAGGACCGCTGAACTGCCACACACAGTGATGGGTTATGACAGGGATCAGCTGTTGTTTCCCCAGTCTCAGAGGAAACCTGGTGGAATCTCATGCCTCTGACTCTATCACGTTCTCCGCAGAGGTTGTCCTTTAAACACCCAACTCAAGGTCCCCCTCTTGGCTGGAGCATGGAACAGGGGTCGGGGGGATGGTGAAGCCTCCTTAAGGCTGTTGTTTCTTTGGGTATTTGGTTTACCTTTGGTTTTATAATAAAGTAAATTAATAAATGAAGGGTTGGGAGAATTGTTACTATAGCAATCCCCATGGTAACGTAAAAAATGCCACAAACGCTCCTCTTCAGGCTGCAGCTCCTGGGAGAGCACAACTCAGAGTGAAGGGCAGAGATGGCTCTTCATCTCAGCAACACTCAATTGAGCAAAATTTCAGATATCTTTCAAATTACACTCAGGGAAAGGTAATCATAGAACCATAGAATCATTCAGGTTGGAAGAGACCCCTGGGATCATCGAATCCAACCATCAGCCCTGCTCTACAAAGTTCAGATCCCCCAACACCACATCTCAACAACTCTTAAAGACATTCAGGGATGGAGACTCCACCCCTTCCCTGGGCAGCCCATTCCAGGGTCTGACCACTCTTGCTGGGAAGAATTCTTTCTTAATGTCCAGCCTAAACCTACCCTGCTGCAGCTTGAAGCCATTCCCTCTCCTTCTATGACTAGTTCCTGTGAGAGGAGACCAGCACCAACCTTTACAAAGGCCTGCAGTGACAGGACAAGGGGCTTCAAGCTGGAGAAGAGCAGCTTTAGGTTGGATATTAGGAATAGGTTCTTTACTCTGAGGGTGGTGGAGCACTGGAACAGGTTGCCCAGGGAGGTGGTTGAGGTCCCTCCCCTGGAGATGTTGAAGGTGAGGCTTGAGGAGACTCTGGGCAACCTGGTCTAGTTGGGGGTGTCCCTGCTGTCTGCAGGGAGGTGGGACTAGATGACCCTAGAGGTCCTTTCCAGCTTGGACCATTCTGTGATTCTATGATGAAAGAAAAAGGCACCTGTTGAAGGCGTACTCACAGTAGGCATTAATAAAAAAGCATGTTCTGGGCTAAATCCTGCATTTTCCTCTAAAAACAATATTCCTGCTTCATGGGAACTGCCCAATAAATTAAATTCCACCAGCCCAAGTGAGGCAGAGCAACGGTTTCATGCCTCTGGTTGTTCTACCCTGGTTTTCATGTGCTGTTCTGCACGAGACATGCCCCACGGTCACCCCGGGTGAGAGCACACAGGTTTTGTGGAGCCTGGTGAACTTTTTGCCCCTCTAAACTGGCCATGGCCGAATATTTCTGTAGTGGCAAAGCAGTTAAGACTCCGTTGGGCACTTCTAGCTGAAATCCGGCGCGTTATGGTGTGAACCTGCATTACCCGGCACCGAGACCCGGCCCGGCAGCTGATTTTGGGGGTGATGTGGGAAATCCTGGGATGAGCGGTTTTACACTGACTTTCAGGGCTTTCCACGTCCCCTGCCTCTTCAGAGCTGGGCTTTGGTTTGCCTCTCAGGTGCCAGGCACAGCCCTTTCAAGGACAAACCCCTGGTATTTCTGGCACCAGGAGGTATTTTTAGATTTCTCCAGCAAATGGTGACAGGCTCAGGCAGTGCAGAGACAGGGGAGGGCAGGCAGAGGCAAGGAGAAGCATCCTTTTAGGCTGAAAAACTCCTAGAAAAGACTGGAGAGCAAAAAATCCCTCGGTGTTGGTCCCTGGTTGCTCCCCGGGGGTGAAGCTCTGCCTCCCCACCCACCCCCTCCCCCAAAAAAAACCCAAACAAAAAAGAGCAGCAAAATTTACCAAAATTTACTTTTCAGCACCTCCAGTTTTCCCTGCAGAGAAGCCAAAGCCCTTGGAGGGGGGATTTGATTTGAACACAAGGATCCAGGCTGTGAAAATGCGCTTTTTCCCTCCCTGCCCACCATGAAGGGGGGAAAAACACGGAGCTCCCACTTCTCCCTGAGGAATTTTTCCCCCCAGATGAAAGGAGGTGGAGGTTAACCATGGCTAGGGAGAGAGTGTTAGGGCAAGAGAGCAGGGATAGTGTATTGCAGGGAGGGAATAGCATCCTGGTGTGAGGTTAAAGCAGAACCAATTTTCTGTTCTGTAATTTCACTTTTTGAGCTGGGCCTCTTCTGACTGACTCAACTCTGGAATGACCAGCATCTTGTTCAGAAACTGCTCCCTCTCAGGGTGCTCAGCCCTGATCACCCCAGGGAGGGTGCAGAGAGGCCCTGGCTTGTGCTCGTTGCTGGAACAGCCAAGGGCAGGGAATGGTGGGATTTTCCCCCTTGGAGGGTGGGAAGCAGAAAAGCCTCCAGGGGTCACCCCTGTAGGGAGGAGGGGACAGGACAGGGGACCCCAAACTGAGCCACAGGGGATTCCATCCCATCCCCATCACGCTCAGTAGAAAAGCTGAGGGGTCAAAGGGTCAACTCTCTTTCTTTGATGGTTGATGTCTGAGGAGGAGCCCGTCTGTCTCTGATCCTGATCCCAGCATTCCCAACTCCAGAGCTGGACTCCAGCTCCTGTCGGTCACCCAGTCCCATCTGGGACTTTTCCTGATGCCTGATGGTGCCCTGATCACCATCCTGGGAGCTTCACACAGTTTTGTAGAGATTGGATCTATTTCACTACTTTCTTCTTTTAGTTTTTGTTTTCATTTTAGTATTAGTACTTCATTCAAGTAGTTCAGTTCATTCTAAACCCGTAAATCTCTTTATCCTCTTCCTCTCCTTTCTTTTTTGGGGGGAGGAAGGGCCATCTGCCAGTCTGCTTTTTGGCAAATTTGGCTGAAACCACGACGAACAGGAGCAGTGTATTTCAGCAAGGGATGAGAAGTACTGTCCGAGGGCAGGGGCAGGGAGAAGCAGGGAGCTCGAAGGGTCAAAGGAGCGGCGGTGGCTGCGGGCAGAGACAGCACGAGGAGCAGCAGCGAGGCCAGGGCTCTCTGTGCAGCTCTGCAGCCCAAGCGATCAGAGACCCTGGACGGGTCAGAGCTGGATACCGGCCACGCTCTGCGGCTCAGCATCCGTTCGGGGATGAATTTGGCTCTTAATCAGGGCTGACAATTAGGCCGTACGGTTAATATTTTTACAGCTGTTTTATTAATAACACATACGGAGCACCCAGCCAGGATTTGTTGGAGACACCTCAGGAAAATGAATGATGTAAATAACAGATGGATGCAGAATATTCTTACAAACAGGCATAAAGACATTCCCATCTTGTTTAGAAGGAATTTAAATAGACAGATTGTAGATAAACAGGCAAACCGGCGAGAGAAGAGGGTGGGAATGGGAATTGGTGAATGGCACAGGCACCAAGGAAGCCCATGGAGTCCTGGGGACCCCAGAGCTGGTCAGGATGTGTCCCCTGCAGGGGGCACAGGGAGGCACAGGCAGTGGGAGAATGGGGTCCTGGGATGCACCCCCAGCCCTGTGTGGCTCCTCTGGGCACACACTGGTTCTTGTGGGTGCTGCCCGTGGCTCTGATCATCCCTTGCTCTGCTGCACCACAGGCCACCCTCTGTTAATGGTCTTAGCCCTTGCTGTGGTGCAATAATGCAGTTTAAAGCATTCCAAAGGCTTTCTCTAGCCATGTTTTAAACCCCAGTTTTGCTACATGGAGCGGGCTGCAGTCCAAAACCCACTCCATGCAGGGTTTCTCCCAGCCCTGCATCCCCAGGTATGGGTGACAGTCCCAGGACAGCCAGCATGGCACAGCCATGGCCCTAGAGCTGCTAGTGATCTGGGGTCTTCCTCCCACCATCCATCCGGGGTCTTCCTCATGGGGGAAATGATGCCAACAGAGAGAGACGCTGGGCAGTACCCAGCCAGCCCAGTTCAGCTGCTGCAAGGAGGAGAATTTCAGCATCCTTGCCATCATTTTGCCTTTAAATCTTCACTCCACTGTTCCATGGGCTGGCATCTACAAATCTCTCTGAATTTTCATACACATCAATAAGAGAGAAGGGAGTGATGGACACACACGGTGCAGGGATGATTGGGCAAGGTGCTGCACCAGGGGCTGTCACAGGCAATGCCCAGCCGGGGGGTAATGGATCTGGTGCTATAACAGCCATTTACAGGGGCCATCCAAAAAATAATCCACAGACAAGAGAGATCTTTCAGTAGCTCCTTTTAGAATAACCACACGTCCTGGAGCTTCAGGGCAGAGAAATATCACTCAGAGATCAGCCATTGGAGAAAAAAAAAAAAAAAAACAAACAAAAAAAAGAAAAGAGAAAGAAAATACAACTTTCCCTCCTCATGATTCTGGGCAGCGGTGCTGTGTGACAGCTTCCAGCACCTTCAGCCTGTGCCAGCCCCTGGGGACGCTCCCTGCCATGGCTGGCACCAGGGGCTCCATCGCTCCCAGGAGAAACACGTGGGCACCCGAGGGCTGTCTGCTTCTGTCTGGGCAGAAAGAAGCCTTGTATATAGACAGATGTATAGGCTGTGCATGGATATGGGTATTTACATAGATATAGTGCATTGATTAACATATATGGGCTTATATATATATATATGTATCTGTGGTAAGCATGGCTAGAGGCAGGCACAGGTGGGGAGGAAGCCTGGGGACACGTCAGGGCCAGGGAAAGGACTAAATCTCCCCACTGGCACCTTTGCAGCTGGGATAAAGGTCCCTGGGGAGGCAGAACACAGGGACACAGGGAGTGTTACCTCAAACACGGTCCCCCGGTACTCTGCTGCTCTTGCTTTCACTTGGTAACCCCCCTGCCCTGGGCAGGGACACCTCCCACCAAACCAGGTTGCTCAAAGCCCCATACAGCCCTATCCCATCATGTGGATTTGCAGCTGGATTTGTAGGTTGGGATGATACAGACACAAGGGTAAGAGCTGTAACTGGCTGCTGATGGCAAAGTCCACGTTACCCAGTGCACGGCACAGACTGAAAGGCACAAAGTGTTGGCGGTGGCCAGAGGAGGACAGCAGGCTGGGAAGGTCATCTCCAGCACACAGGGCTTTGAGGAGACCTTTGGCAGGGGATGAAGCCACACATCTCCCCATCAGGCACCCCATGGCCGGCCTGGAGCTGCCAGACTCCTTGTGTGCGCCCTGGGGATGGGACCTGCACAGCATGGATGCCATGGATGGGGTCTCCAGAGGTGTGTCACCTCCTTGAAGGTCCTGAAAGTCTGGCAGGCATGGACAAATGTCCTCCTGTTCTGCTCAGACTCAATGGATGTGAAAAGAGGATGTGCCTTGGGAGAAAAAAAACTCCATAAACTTAATCCTGACGAGGATGAAGCATAGGTATTCCTGGTGCCTGTCACCTCTGTCTGTGAGGTGCCTGTCCTGTGCAGCTCGTGTGCAGGTCACCTTCCAGGCTGAGAGAGATGACTGCCATGGGTAACAGTTAGGAAATTTCTCCTGGTTTTCAGGCTAAGTTTGTGTTATGTTGTTTATTGTTGTGCCAGCATTTTATTTTAATTTAACTGTGCCTTTCCTTCCACAGCCCTTACCCTTGCTGCCTTTGCAGGCATATCCCCTCGGGAGGAAACAGGATCTGCCCCCGGCTCCTCTCTGGCTTTCTCTTCCCTGAGCCCCAGTTCTTTTGGTGGGGGCAGTTGGGCTTGCAGGGACACTGCGGTGCCTCTCTCCTCTGCAGAAGAGCAGGATAAACTCTTCCCTGAAGTTTTCTCACAGGTCTTTGCGAGGCAGAGCGTTTTCTCAGAGATGCAGCCTCTGGAGCCTTGGGATTAGGGGAGAATTTCCGCTCTTATCTCTGGATAGAGGAAGCTTCCAGCCCTTGGCTTGCGGGGAGAGGCTGGAAAGCCTGCCTCGCTGTCCTCAGCAACAGGTAAACAAGCCTTGCATGAGCTCAGCGCTGAAAAATACTGCTCTGACTTTGGGAAAAGAATTCAGAGCGAGCAAGTGCCAAAATAACTGGGGAAAGCGCCGGGCCCTGGCTCCTGCTGGGCTGCCCGGGTTGCAGGCAGGGCTGAGCAGTACCCATGCACAGGGAGTCCGGACCTCAGAGGTCCTGGGTAAACACATTAGTCCTGCCTTCAAACACTCTGGGAGAAGTTAAATGTCAGGCAATGTTTTCTTTACTGAGCATGTCACTTCTCTTAAGAGTTGGAAAGGGTTATAGACAAGGGATAATCATTGTTTTGTTATATTAACTTAACCTAGTATCTGACACGGGATTAAATATTCATCATTCCTTTGCTTAAAATATTTGTGCCAGTAAATGGCCTTAACTGGGAGCAGTTTGAGTCAAAGCGGGGAGCAGAAACCAGGTACCCCCAGCCTCCCACCAGCGGCTGCCAAGGTCAAGAGGGAATCAGAGCAGGCTCCAATCTGAGGTTACACACCCAGGTCTACCACAGCTGGTGTGAGACCTGGAGGCTGCCTAAGTGACGGAATTAATAATAACTTACCCGATTTTTCTGACTTCCAGCTGGTTTTACAGTCATCTGGGTTCAGATCTGAAATGCTACCACCCGTCGCTCTTAAGGAAATGCGTATGTCCTCCATCAAAAGCTGTGCCCGCAGCTGGGGAGCTGGGTTGCACCCCGAGTCTTAGAACTGACCGTTTAAATTAAGAGAGGGAATATGTCTCTCCCGGATTCACGTTCCCTCGGGTGCCCACAGCACCATGAAAACCACAGTAATATCCCCACCATCCAAACTGAAACAGAGAGAAAGGGAGAGCAGCACAGCAGAGGTGGAAGGGCATCCTTGTGTTGAAATGGGCCATTGTAGTACCGTGATTTTTACCCTGAAAGGGTTATTAAGCCTTGGGATGGGCTGCCCAGGGAGGTGGCTGAGGCACCTGCCCTGGAGGTAGGTATTAAAAAGACAGGGTCCAACATAGTGCTTAGAGACATGGTTTAGTGATGGCTTGTTTGTTTTTCCAGTCAGAGTTGGGTTGATGGTTGGACTAGATGATCTTCAAGGTCCCTCCCAACCCAGGCAACTCTGTGATTCTGTCATTGTGTGTGATTTGAAATGAAGGAGGTGCAAAACAATAGCATAGGGGTGAGGTGGGGCCCTTAAGAGCACTGCCCTACCAGTCTTGTGCCCAGCTTCTGCAGTAAAACACCAGCTTAATTAGTCTTGTTGAGCTTGGTGACAATTTGATCAAATGTATCTGAATATTTAATATATGTTTACATAGCATTTATGTGTATGTGTGTGTGTGTATGTGCACACAAAGGAGATATATAGATATATATATGCCCAATGAAATCATAGAATCACAGAACCATAGAATCATTGTGGTTGGAAGAGACCCTTGTGGATCATGGAGTCCAACCATCAGCCCCACTCTACAAAGGTCTCCCCTACACCAGATCCCTCAACACCACATCTCAATGGCTCTGAAACGCATTCAGGGATGGGGACTCCACCTCCTCCCTGGGCAGCCCAGTCCAGGCTCTGACCACTCTTGCTGGGAAGAAGAAACACACAAATACTGGTGAGATCGCTCATCAAGATGTAAGGAGTTCAGATCACAATTAATCCATCCTCATGGCAAAGCCTTAGGAAAGAGCAATACTCTCTGCTCAGACCAGCCCTTCCCACGGCGGTGGAGCCTCTCTGAGCCCAGCCAGTCTGGCCACAGCCGTCCCATCCCTCCCTGGCTGCAGAGCAGGAGCCCGGGCGGATCATGCCTGGCAGTGGTGTCCCCACACAGGGACCCCACTGCTTCCAGCATCCTGGAATTCACAGGTGTGTGCACACCATCCTCTCACCCGAGCAGGCGTTCAGCAGAGAAACACCGCTCGAAATAGCAGCGAAGGCAGCAGAGGATGGAAAAATACGAGAAGCGAGCATATTCAGGAGTTCTGAAAAACCAAACTGTGATAAATATCAGCATAACAAGCCTCATTTGGGAACACACCGTTCTCCCAGAGGAGACTGTCTGACTATCAGTGCCTTTAGAAACACACTTTCTCCAGGGCTCTGTACTGAGCGCAGGGTAAGATAAACACGAGTGCCTTTTCCCAGCCTGCTCATCTACAGGCATCTAAATTAGGAGGTGGTGTTATCAGTGATAAAAGTTCACTGAGGGTTCATTTCAGTTGGTTTGAAGGTTTTTAAGGAGGAGAATAAACAAACAGCAATTAGCACCATATTTAACATCTCTGACATTTTGTGCAGCCTATTTCTATCGCTGGTAGAGGAGGATCTGCTCCAGTGAGTCGCGCCTTTGCAGCAGGGCGTTACGCATCTGCCGGGAGACACCCGCCCTGCAGGAGATGCCACCTCTCTGCAGCCACGAGGCCACGTCACCTGGGGCAGGGTCATGCGGCAGCAGAGGCTCAGCACCGCTCTTGGGTTTGGAGAAGCTTAAACCAGGGCTTCCTGATGGTCCACTTGATGGGAAAACACTCCTTTTTGGTGCTGCAGCTGGAAGGAGCCAGCCCGGTACCCCACTGGCTCCACCATCAGTTCTGGTGGTCACTCCTGCTCTGGTGGGCTACCAGATCAAAGCCTCATATGCTGGCAATGTAAGTACATTTTTTAACTTTAAAGACCAGGAACAAACCCAAGCTTCCCAAACTTCATGGAAGCCCCTTGGTGGGTCCAACCAGAAGAGCCGGAGCCCTACGATGGAGCTCCCACCGCGTTAGGCGGGTAGCAGGATAGTCAGGCAGTTATTTCTGTGAAGATAGCTCAGGGATAAAAAGTAGAGGCAGCTAGTCTATTGTGCTTAGCTCACTGATGTGCAGAGCTCTACAGTACAGACGTCTTAACACATAAATTTAACAATTATTATTGTGTTGCCCTTTTCCAAGAAAGGGTAAAGGAGATTTGTAGGAGCACTTAACACATGTAAATCCCCACCTCTTTAAACCAAAGCAGTGTGTTAAATGGGTCCATAAATATCATAAGTATTCTGTCCTTTTAGAAATCATACCTTTTCTCTTTT
>VZTM01005286.1:24024-80134 GCA_013400555.1 Jacana jacana | reverse complement strand
CCCCCCCCCCAACCAGCCCAGCTACCCTGGGCTTTGTAAGACAAACTGGGAGGGAAAAAGGGAAGGGTAGGGGGACGGGGGAACAAAATACAGAGTATGTTCTGCACTGCTCTGTGAATGTGAATTTCATTCTCTGGAATGAAATTAAGGAGAGCCCCTTGGTGGATGTTGTGCCCCCTGGAAGCAGCACAGGGGTCCACCTCCCTTCAATGGTGGAGAGAAAGCAGTGCTACTGGGAAACCCCCAAAATGCCATTTTGCTAACCTCACTGGAGGGACAGAGGAGGTTCTGTGAAGGGAAACAGTAAAGGCAGGCTTTAATTAAATCACAGCAGAGTAACTCTGTATGAAGCAAATGACGCTGGAAGAAGATGCTCCAGCACAGGGTACCTCGGTGCAGCTCAGTGCCCTCGATGGGAGCACACACAGCTCAGGGGTGTCGCCCAGGATGGACCTGAGACCTCCAGACACTACCATGTCCACTGTGGACATGTGGGCCAGGCTGGCCAAAGCAGCCTGCGTGAGTTCCTCAGGGAGAGCCTGCCAGTGCAGGGCACCCCCCTCAGCTCAGGCTAGGAAAATGAGGTCCTCCACCCAAAGGTTTGCTGAAATCTCCCGTGGGAGTTTCTAAACAAAGCCCAGCAGGAGATGAACCGTGTTTCATGAAGACATGCAGACCACCAAGGCTTTGAGGTGAGCACTGTACAGCTCCACAGTTCTCTTGGTCCTCCAAAACCAGGAACGACTTGGGGAAGGGGAGTCGCTCTTGGAGGTGCATCCATATTCTGTTCCTGTGAGTGCATCTCCAACATTTCTCCTCCTGGAAGCTTCCTGGAAGCCACAGAGGCTGCAAACCCTCTTTCAAATGAGAGTAGTGCCTGATAAGCTTTTTTTAAACACCACTTTTCCTATTAAATGCCAAATCCAGAGCTCCATGCACTGCCTCATTAGTTATTAATGAAGCAACATATTTGTTCAAAATTTATGATTGTTGATTTGCTCCCATCATTGTATGAAATATTAACACAGCATTTGTACTTGCAACCATTTTGCAGACATTAGATTGTGAATTTGCATATTCATGAAGGCTCATAAATGTTTAAGGAGACAGCACAGAAAGCATGTGAGCTGTCAGCGAGCCAGTAAAAAGGCATATTTACAGTGTTAATAAGTATTTGAGTTTATAGGACAAAACGGCAAGTAACAAATTAAATGAATTTCGGTTTGCCTGTTGCAACAAACTACAGGAGCTTTTTCTCCTCTCCTTTTTACTGGGCTGAGGAAACTTCAAACCTGGCTGTGATATTCTCCACCGAGCGGCTAACGAGGCGGCCGAGGCTTCAGCTCCTCACGGCTCCTCGCTCTGGCAGGACAGAAGGTGTCTGTGCCGTGGGCTGCACAGCCCTCTCATTAGAGCTCCTGCTAATTTGCCACCAGCAGGAGAGGCAGGACGTCGGGACGTCATCCTCCATCCTAGTCCTCGCTGCTGTCTAGATGCTGGGCTCTAGACAGAGTGCCCAGAGATCCTCCCGGGACCACCGGCTCCCACGGGTGATGGAGATGGCTTGGAAGACCAGCCCTTTTTTCCCACGGTGGGGGGTGGCAGCTTGGGGTGTAAAACCAGTGGCACTCAGTCTGCCTGTCCTTTGCCACAGCCTAGGGAACGTTGTCACGTCACATTAGCCGTCCCCAAGCCAAAGAAGTGATTTGTTTGGGTAAGGCGCTGGGCTCCCGCCTGGGAAAATGAGAGACACATTAATTGCTGCTGACACGGGGCAGGATTTGAGACGTGGGTCCCCCTGTGCCACACCTGGAGCCCCCGTGTTGCTCCTGCTCGCAAACCACTTGGAAACCTCTGATGATGTAAAACTCATGAGCAAAATGGAAATCATTTCACCAAATCTTGGAAACTGAGGCAGCTGCTTTGCTGACCTGGATAAAGTTTTGCAGGTCCTCTTGCAAGCAGGGGGAAATGGTCACCATTTGCAATAGTTATATTGATAATAAAATGCTAAATTAGTTTTATTAAATATTCTCATGTCTGTTAACTTTTTTTTTAAAAAAGCAGGACAGTGATTCATTGGCAAGACAATAAAACTTCCTTTTCTGCTTACTGGGTTTTTTCCCCTCTGCAGAGCATAAATCACATTTTGTGTGAAGTGTGCATCCTGGCTCTGAGCAGCCCATGCTTTAATAGCATCGCCAAGTCAGTTACTTTAATCTCTGGCACTTTATAATAAATGCTTTTTATTGATTTTTATTGTACGCTGCCATGAATTGAATAAACTATATACACAAGCAGCTGAGATTAAAAAAAAAAAAAAAAAAGGCTGAAGGAGAAAATGTGATCAGCATGTTTCAAAGTTAGAGGTGAAAACACGGTGGTTAGCACTTTCTTTGGTCAGCAGCTCCCCGGGAGCACCGTGAAAAGGAGCGAACACGATGTACGTGTTATTCTTTCCTCTTAAAGTCCCAGAACTGGAACAACTCTTCAGGAAGGCCAAAGATGATGCATTGCAGGAGTATTTCTTTGAAATCCAACTTCTTCTTTTTTTTTTTAAAAAAAAAAAGGGGAAGATTTTCCTTGAAAATTAAAGGGTCGGCTTGCGCTTTACTTACCCGCAATGGCACTTATTGCCGGGAAGCAGTTAAGGGTTCTCTCTCCCCCATGTGGAACTGGGTCCCTCTTCCATCTCCAGGAGCACCAGGAGGCCAGCAGAATGTGGGTGCTGTGTGGAGGAGCCCACCTTTGGGTGGGGTGAAGCTCTGGGGACCTGGCTGCAGGGGCTTTACTCCCTGTCACCGCCAGCTCCTGAGGGGGAGTTAGCACAGGATTAGCACAGCTTGACACCATCCTTTATCCATGGCAAACCTGCTTTAGAAACTCCCCTTCCTCCTCTGCAGGGGAGGGGGAGCTGCCAGCCCACTGTCTGATGGTTTGCCAAGGAGGGTATAATACATAAATAACTGTTTCTTTAGCCATATTGCCTTTCCCAAGCTGAACCCAGAGCCTGCCTCCCCTGGGGACCAGCCTGAAGTGCCAGCAGCAGAACGACGCTGGTTTATTATTTCCCCGAGTCCTCTCCCTGCAGATGACCTATAGGAGTGATTTAATGCAGAGCCACTGGAGTTCCAACACTTTCTCTGTGCTCCTCAGGCTGAGACGAGCTGATTTCTTTGGGGTGTTATAACTATGACCTGCTCCATTAAGTAGCAAACAAAGTACAGCTGGATATAGCAAGCTCAGCTTGACTCTTAGCTTTCACATAACCTGCTTGATTAGGAGAAATGCTGTGCCCTTGTCACACAGCTCCTACTGCAGCCTGAAAAGATGGGTATCCATTGATTTCTGCATAATATGGATTCACACTGCCTTTCCACAACAGCATGTTTCACACCCGAAAATAACCTGGCAAAAAAATCATTATTTTTCCTGCTGGTTTAGCTGTAAAATGTGTTACTACTCTAGGTAATGTGCTGCTTATTACACAATTACCTGAAGTGCTTTACAATGCATTAATTGCTGCTTGATTTAAACATTTCCCATTTAGTAACCAAGCTATATCATTGTGACAAATTACAAGTCAATAACCTGGTTACTAAGAAGAGGAAATGAAGAAGCTGGAGACCGCTTCATTAAGGGAACCAGACCATCGCTGAGCGAAGCGCTGAGCTGATGCCATTATCAATATTGTCATGCACGTACCACGGGGCCAGGTACAACCAGCCCCCCCGCCCTTCAGGCCTGCTCTGGGCAACCAAAATAATAATGGTGAGGACTGAAGAGTGGGTTAGCCCAGGGAAAGGCTTCCTTCCTCACCAGGGCTTGTTCTGCCCTCGCCGAGAGCCCGGGGTGGCATTCAGGAACAGGGGGAGTTTTCCAGGTGCCTCTGCCACAGCTCCTGAGTGTCCCCAGGATAAACCTCCAGGATCCTCCTTGCTACAGATGGACCCCTGTTTTCCATGAGAAGTCTGAAAAAGAAGGAGAAAGCTAGGTGTTGGGTACCTCCTACGTGAGGAGCTTGTCTCTGGGATGCTGTAGGTCTGACGGAAAGGGAAGAGGCTCTTAGGTCCCGGTTCCGTTTTTCTGTCGGTTTCTCACAGAGGGCTGGTTTCTACTGGGAAAACAATGGGAAAACAATTCCCCCTTCCCAATGGATCCCGCAGCCCCAAGGGCAGGAGGGAACCCACGTTCCTGGGGCAGCCAAGGCTTTCAGCTGGGATTTTTGGCAGTGCCAAACACCCGAGTGTCCAGGCAGAACCGTTTCGTGCTATTTGAATTTTCCTTCTTTCTCCACGGTCCCCTGAGGGCCAGTGTGGAATCTTTACCCTGCTGTTCCTAAAATCCCTTATGCTTTTATCACCAGTTCTCTTTGGGAGCTGGGACTGCTAACAGCACAGTCTGAGGTGCTTTTTCCCCCCCAAGAATTGCTCAGCATTAGGCTAACCCAGCCTCACTGACCTCAGAAGGAGCAGAACGAGACCAGTGCTGAGAAATTCTACTGTCAATGTAGCTCTGTACTACTCTTCTTGCAAGGGCACGCGCAGAGACGCCACGTTTTAAAAGCACTGGTGTGGGGAAAATTAACACAAGTGATGTTTTTAGCAAAGGACTAATGAATAAAAGCAAACCCAAGTGTGGAAATAAATACAATTGCCGCACAAACCCCAATCCTGAGTAGAAAGGACAAGAAAAGGGGACAGGAAACTGGGGAACAACGATGACTTATGAGTGTTGGTGCAGCAGAGGATGATCCATGAGACAAGCAGTGTTTGACAAGCAGAATGCCACACTGACACCAGATAAAGCAGCGGGAAAAGTAAGAAAGCGGTAGGATTGATGATAGAAATAGAGAACTGGCATTGATTTCCCCAAAATCCATTTGAGGCGCTGGTGGCGAGCCCTCCTGCAGCAGAGTGCCTGCGTGTGGGGGTGTGCCACAGGGGCTTGCACACTGCCGGTGGCCTTCCCGTGCTCCTGCATCCTCAATTCTCCTTCCACTGGTCTTGATCCATCCCCTGCTCTGTGGCTCGCTGCCATCATCCTTGGAGAAACTGGCCGGCCACATCTCAGCACGGGTCACTCCAAGAGGACTCCTGCCACCCACAGGCTGCTCCCAGGCTGGGCGTCAGGGAAGGTACTGATGGGCAGAGAGCACTTCTCTACAGAGGGATGTGCTCCAGTCACTGGCTGCAAGCTTTTGAAGAGAGAAGGGTAGGAATAAATCACTGGGGATGGCCTCAGAGAGCCAACCATCAAGCTGACTTAAATGATGATTGATGAAGCTATTGACTGGAAGGAGGTAGTCTTACAGTCAGTCCACGAGACTGGGACTCAGGAGACCCAGGCTGTGCTCTTCCCTGGCAGATGGACTTCATGAGTGTCTTCAGGCAAGTCATTTAGGGGTAATTTGTCAGGATGAAGGGATAAATCATCAGATATATTGTTACAGCATTATTTGTGTAATAAATATCTGTATGGTTAAAGTTACCCATTCTATTATTGGAAACGTGATTTAGATGTAGAGGTTTAACCACAGTTTAGTTTCTGAGCCTGCAGTTCAGCTGCAGAAATACCCGGCATCCCGGGTACCAACAACATGGCTCTGGCTTTACCCTTCCTTGGCTGTGGTTTTCTCCTCTGTACGGAGGGGAAGGTATCTACTTCCTCACAGGGCTACTTGAAGACCAAACTAATTACTTAGAGAACAGGTCAAGAGCTGTGGAAAGAGAGATTGAGGCAAAGCATCACTATATTGACAACAAAATGAAAATACTATTGCAGAATCCCAGAATGCTGTGGTGTTGGAAGGGACCTCTGGAGATCATCTCCTCCAACCCCCTGCCAAAGCAGGGCCACCCACAGCAGGTCCCACAGGAATGTGTGCAGGTGGGGTTGGAATGTCTCCAGAGAAGGAGACTCCACCACCTCTCTGGGCAGCCTCTGCCAGGGCTCTGACACCCTCACAGCCAAGAAGTTCCTCCTGTGTTTAGGTGGAACTTCTTATGTTCCAGTGTTTGCTCCTTCCCTCTTGTCCTATCCCTGGGCAGCACTGAAAGACTGAACCCTTCCTCTTGACACCCCCCCTTTAAGTATTTATAGGTGTTTATATATAGTGAATGAATATGAATATTCATCATGTGAGATAAGCCCCAAACCTTCTCAAGGACTTGCTCTCGGGCCACTACCTCAGTAACTACATAAGATGTTCACAAACTCTGCAAAGAGAGAGGAGCCAGGACTAAAAAGGAGCTAAAACCGTGTTCAAACTCCACACATTCAACCTGGCTGGACAATCCTCGAGTTGCTGGATCGCTCCCCCAGTGGCAGGCTGAAGGGTTCTGCTGGCTGCCAGGAGACATGGCTGAGCGTCCCAGCTCAGCGCGGACGCACGGTCTCTCTGGGTTTTCCGCTGCCAGCCTCCCGCAGACGGGCCTCTGGTGAAGTGCCACATTTGCTGATTTCCTAACGTAGATTAAGACTGACTGAGGACCTTGGGCACAACCATTAAAGCATTCACTTGTGAAACCCAACTGGATTAAAAATAAAGTTTTCCCTGGAGAAAAATTGCGCTGTCAAGCAACAGCGCAGGGAGAACTGCAGACCTCTGGCCCTCCTTCCCTCCGGCGTTCCTGCCCTCTTTTCCCTCCTGCTCACCCCCCCCCAAGCTCCACTGATCTCTGTGAGATGCCCAGGGGTGGGGAGGCCCCAGCCAGGTGCCCGTGGTGGGACAAAGCCCCATCCTGCAGCAGCGTGCCCACCCCATGGCTCTATGCCACGCAGCCCCCCGGCGCCCGGACGAAATTCTGGCCGTTTCGAGGTCAGCGGCAGATTTTCCATTTACTTCAGCGGGGACAGGATTTTGCCCGAGGTGACTGCAGATGTTCAGAGAGATGCCCCAAGGCCCTGCAGATCACCATAGCTCCACTTACTACCTTTGGCGTTTCCTTCTGCCTCGCTGCCCCCCGCCACAGCCCCTGTCTCTCCCAGTCCCAACTGCCTTGAAGAAATAGTTCATGGGTGGCCAACCCCCAGCGCCTGAGCCATGGCTGGGCTGCAATCCATCTGAAGGCAGCTTTCATATCAAAGCTACAATGAGGTTGACCGTGCACAGAAGCTGCTGATTGATGCCAATTTCAGGCTGGGGGGGGGTGAAGAGGGAGGGCAAGAACCCCCAGAGGACATCGGTGGGGATTGGTGGAAGCGGTTGCACACCAGCCTGTTGCCACCGTACAGCACACAGAGCTGCTGCTCTCCCACCCAGCCACTGACATCATCCATCCGTGCCAGGAGAGCCTCATCCCCTTGGGTCTGGGAGGATTGTGTCTGGTGGCTACATGGATATTTTGTTCTGGGGATGAGCAGGAGAGAGGTTGGTACCCTTGAGCTAATGGACATCTCCATGGAGTTGGGCTGGTGAGGTGGCTCTGTTGTGGGCGATGGTGGTCTCTGCTGTGCCACGTCCCCTCTTCACGTAAATGATGAGTTTCTGATGGTGCCCACTTGACTTTTTTGAACAACCATAAATTTCTACAGAACCAAAGACAAAGATTTCATGAAGACCTGTGTCAGTGTGGAGCTCTGAGAAGCAAGACTATCAAGTAGTTTAATAACTCTGCATTGGCCAAGTTAATAGCTCAGTAAGAGGGACACTTGCTACTACATTTTGTCCACCTATTGCCACGGTAGTTTTAGTACCTGTATCATTAAGGAGCTCAAATCCCCTTTTCAGAAGCACCCTGGGAAGCAAAATCATTCTAATCCAAAATCAAATCTATTTTTTACTTTCCTTTTCTGTTGAAGACTGCAGAGGTGAGAATTTAGGATTCTCTAGAAAGACCAGAATGTGTGGAGAGTAAAGAATTTACTAAGCAAAGGTTTGGGTTTTGTGCTGTCTGTCTGAGAGCTGTGGTGGGTTTATGACTTGCAAACCCAGCTCAGGAAGATTTTCTGCCAACAGAGAAGTCCGACAGCTGGTTCAGAAGAACTTTCCTTCTTCTAGGGAGTTTGCTAACACTTGTGTAAAGGGTTTCACACACAGAGACAAACCTGTCCCTCCGCCCTCCTGTCACCCCCCTTCGTCATTTGATGCCAAAGTGTTCTCCGTGCTTAGGTGTAACCTCTGTGTTAATTATCACAGCGTCCAGGTCTGGTCCAGGCTGCTGGCTGGGCTACGTGTGGTGGAACTGGGGGTGAGGACCACGCTCTCATTGCTGGCCAAGTCCTCCTGCAGAGCTCTGCTGGGGTTTGTCTCCTGGAGCAGTTCTCCTGGCAGCCGCAGCCCCGTGGGTACCAGGTTCACAACACGCTGTTAGTCAGCGCCTGTATCTCCATCCCTGCCCTCGGGGAGAAGTATTCTCGTGAGAGAACTCCTTTCACCGAAATGTGAACCAAAGGGTTTAAAAACAATGCCTGGGGCTCGTGTTTCAGGCTCATGCTGGTAAAATGGCTGTTTCAGAAAGCGCTGCAACCTGATGGAGCCTTAAATTGCCGGAGTCGCTTCTGATGAGACTATCACACACGTAAATAAACTGGCAGAGGGAGCCGCTGGCAAGAAATCCTTTGCATCCAGGCAGCAACTTTGTGAAGCCAGAACAACCAGTAGGTATTAATCAGTAGTTGAGGTCTGCAAATATTTGCTTGTTTCCATAGCGATCGGTAAGCCCACATACAAAAACTAAATACCTTTTCCCACATACGTTATCATCACTTCCCAATAATATAATCATAAAACCATTTCTCAGGCAAGGCTGAGAGGAGAATAAACACCATTAATTAACAGATTTATAAACTAGTGGAGGAGGAGGTGGCAAAGGAGGAATCGAGTGTAAAACGCACAGAAGAGCAGAAGATGAGGGTTTGGGCCTTTTTTCATGTCTGGAGGAAACTTCACAAACTCTTAATTATCTCGCAAAATACTATCTGTCTTTTTTTTTTTTTTTCCAAAAATAAAGCCTCTGACAACTGTTCAAACCACGCCGCACTCTCACCCACAGAACACACATGCGAGTAAAAATATAAAGCCACGGCTGCGAAGTGTCAGAGCCATTTATTTGAAGCAGGAAAGTGAGACTTTCGGCGACGCTCTCCAAACCAGCCCAGAAGTTCTCTCCCGCAGAAGGGCGCTGCCGGGTTGGCTTCTCTGGAGCCGCAGGGAAGGCAGCTCCTTAGGAGAGATGGCCCGTGGCCGGCTAGTAAATCAGTAATGGGACTAGCACGGCGCCTCGAAGGGCTGCAGGCGGCAACCAGAGTTGTGGGAGAGAATCAGCCCTGCCAAGGACAGGTCCTGGTTGTACTGCGGCGTATGCTGCCCTGCGCAGCCAGCCTGGCCCTTGCACCATTGGATTTGGGGTGGGATTTGAGGTTTTTTTATTATTATTATTTTCTGACAGGGCTAGTTTCTTTTGGAAGCACACACAGGCACCTGCTGTAGGAACTGGAAAGCGATTAAAAAACCCAGCAAGGAAAGCCTGACAGGCACTAATTGAATGTACTCTGCCCCAGGAAAAATCCTCTGTATGTTTCTGCCTGTGCCCAAGATGCACCTTTTTCCAGAACCAGCCCAGGAGCTGGGGTGACCTGACACCTCTGTGCCCCAACCCCGCTGCCAGATTAAAAGATTTTTAAAGGCCATTTCCCCAGGCTGGAAGTCCAGCTGGCTCAAGGTGTTTCACGCTGGAGGACTGGAATTGGAGCAGCCAAACACAAAGTGGGTTCTTTTTTGGAAATAAGCCTGGTGTTGTTCATCCAATACTTCTAAACCAGAAGCTAAGCTATTAAAAGACACAGTGACTTCTGTCTATAAAGACAAAGAGGAGTAGCAAAGTTTTCAGACTTGCTGTGTTTTGTAAGCACCAGCAGGACCCAGAGGATTCATCGCTCGGTTTCCAGGAATAAAAGTAAATATTACTGCACCCACGGCAGAGAAGTCATTCTCTGACAATCATCATTCTGATTGTCCTCAGGACCACCAAGTGACACCACATAATGAAAAAAGGACTTGCATTTTGCACTGAAACCCAGGTCTCAGCCCTGGTGTAAAGCCACAGGCACTTCATGGCATTTAGTGAAGCCACAGCTATTTAACAGCGCTGCGATCTACACACGTGTTGGGTACAACATCTACTGTTCAAAAGGCCCTTGTAAGCTGAGCTTCACCTTCTCACAGCCCTTCTTATCCTCACCAGGTCAGTCCAGTGCACTTAAGGTAGTGCCAGCACAATCTTGGGAGACCTTCATTTTTCTCATGGTCTATTGAGACACAAAGATGGCAATAAAAAATGAAGGACTAAGTCTCAGCTGAAATAGCCATCTTTTTTCTTTTTTTTAAATGTTGTTGACATTCCTAACGAAGAACTGAGAGAGCAAATATTTCCACACACTCACTCCTACTGGTGGAAGTTCAAATCAGATATGGCTGAGTTGTTTTTTGGTTTCTCCAAGTGTCCCGGTTCATCCTTGGGAGGATGGAGCTTGTTTTTGAGACCCTGGACAAATGTTAGGCAGCATTATTTAGCAAAAGGCCCAAACCAGGTGAATTTTAAAAACTGGAGACTGTGTCTACACAACTGAACCTCCAAATGTTTGTTCTTCATGCAATATTATAGGGTTGGCATCACCCCAGCATCTCAGGGGGGTGCTCTGAAGGGACTGAGAAGGCTTGTGGTTGGCAAGATGATGTCCCTGAAATGTATGTGGAAATGAGAAATAGCGGCGATCTAATATGTCATTCTGAAGTCACTTTCATTGACAAAGACAGTTGCCACAAGCTGATAAATTCAGGGGGGTCCCCTTGGTGCCACCCACTCAACAGTGGAGGCAAATCCCCTTCAGCTCGCTTCTGAATTGTAAAGAGCCGAGCTCTACCTGATAATAAATATCACTAGCCCATTGTGCCATCTACTGTGTACTACCTTTGGTGTAAGTGGAAAGCCTGTGTCTGAAATGAATCCACCTTTTATGCCAGAATAAAAGCATAAAAATTATTAAAAAAAATAAGTCATGGGTTCTTTTGGAAGTACTGTAAGATAAACACAACCTGAAAATGTACTCGATAAAGCTGCTGGGAAAAAAAAATCAATAGAAGAAGCTGTTTGGAAAGAGGCTACTGACTGTAAAAAAAAACACTATATGAAAATATGCAATATATAATAAATAATAAATAAATAAACTCTCACTCCTGAAATACATCTTTTTTTTCCAAGGAATGAAGAATAGGCATCACAACATTCAGATGTACGTTGAGCTTTTGAAAATGGTGTGAATATTTTTTGAACTGTTTGCAGTATGTCTTGAGCAGCTCATCCCGTCCCATCCCATCCCAGCTCATCCCATCCCAGCCCAGCCCAGACCAGCCCAGCGGTCGCGCCACCTCCTGAATGCCAACATCTCACCTCAAGCTGTTCTTGCAGAGACCTCGGGGTGCTTCACCAGCACAGATCACCAGCACCATTGTCTTTCCAAAGGGACAAGATGGCAAAGAGCTTATGAAAGACACGGCGGATCTTGCCCACTGGGTTATAGTATCTTCACTGTTAAGTATTCCATAGAACAGGAGAATGTCATAGCCAGTCTGGTATCCTGCAAAAGCCCCAAGATCAGCAAGATCAGCACCTCATTCTGCTGGGCACAGCAGAAAGGTAAAGGAAGACATAATAATTTCAATCACAGCCCTTTGCTTAAATAGCCAGAAGATGAAAGAAACCCACGTGCCAAGACAACAGCTAAACACCAAGCCCAGAACCTCATGTCACCCCTGTGCCACTGAGAGCCACAGCCCTTGCATTGGGAGAGCTGGGTGACAGTGGAAACAGCCTCATCACCTGCAGGAAGCTGAAGCACACACTCAATGACATCGCTGTGAGCTGAAAGACCCCTCTGCTCACACCAGCCATCCCACCAGCACACGGGGAGAACCATTCAACCCAGGAACAGGCAACTCTTGCCGCTGTGGGAGAACTTTATCTTCGCCACGTCCTCAGCCCTGCAAAAGCAAGGAGATATTAGAGCAAAGAGTGGCAGAGGAAAAATAATGGACTGCTTGAATCCTAATCAACTGGCTCTTAGGAGGAATCTTATTTTGTTTTTAAGATGCTCTGATTTCAGGGCTGGTGGCAGTGCCAGGTTGGTAGCCCTGGAGATGGCAGCCTGCTCAGGGGACAAGACCACATGGTGCTGCCAGATCCCATTGCCCTTGCCAATGGCCTTCCAGACTAACTCACAGGGACTGCGAGCAGCCATCCAGGACAAAGGCAGTGCTGGCTGGTCCTCTGCTCTTCTCTGGCCCCTGTGGGGCTGGTGGTAAGGGGCCAGCGGGCAGGAGGTGGCCGGCCAGTGGGCAGAGGTGGCCAAGGCTTCTACAGATGCCCACTTGCCAGCTCTTTGAAGAGGAGGAATAAGTAAACACCTCCTTCTTCCCCGGTGAACAGACACCTAGGCTCAGGACTTCTACAATAAACCTTAGAATGTCTGCTGTTTTGGTGACATTGTCCTTTACAGTGGGAAAGGAGGAGAGGAGAGTCACTGTCCCCTCGTACCAGAGCGCCCAGGGCAGCTGGATAGCGAGCACCAGCTCCTGCTGATGGATAACCTATCGCCGTCTGTAAAAGGAATCCAACATATATATGGGCTGCAACATTTAGCAATCTCGAATGACATCTGAGTAATGTTGATTTTGTTTAGATGACAACCTCATTATGGTGCATAATTGCGAAGCAATCTCCTAGTAAACACTGGGTTAAAAACTACTGGAGGATTCTTGTTCCTCTCATTATTAATTAGCATGTGTCCACTCCGCCAGATCCAGAGCCCAAACTTCATTTGTTATGTTCAGCCAAATGCATGAATAGCTTTTGAGTAATTATTTTCCAACATCATCTAATACCTCTCTGCACATCAATTAAAAATCCTCTTAACAAGGAACTGCATTTTGTTTGAGATCAAATGCCTAGTCCAAAGCTGTATCAATCATGTAGAGCTAATTAGTGGGTCTGCTTTATATCATTTGTTTTACTTTATTATTCTATTATACACTTCCTAATGAAACCAATTGAACAATTTTAAAATCTTTGTTCAATTAATTGAAGGCTTAAAGGCCAGCTACCTAGGCAGGCTTTTTCTGCTTTAAAAAGCATGCATGTAAAGAAAAAAAACAACCCGACAAACGACACCTCCCTACATGCTTTATATCTATTTGTTTTATGTGGTGAATGCTGTACAGCTGTTTTTAAAGGTTTATCACTACTTTTATATTGCTTGCAAATAACTCATGGCTCACCAGACCCTTGAAGCCCTTTGTTGGCAGCCAGGCGATGCTGAAGAAAGGGGCTGAGATGATGGGAGAAGGATCTGTGGGAGCTGATCTCCAGAGCAGAGCTGCCAGGTCTCCTCAACTACCCATGCACACTGACATTGCACAGCCTTCTCCAGCACTGAAAAAAAAACCAGCTTGGAAAAGGATGGTCAGGGTAAATATTTGCTGTGGGAAAACCGCCTTTTTATTCCTTAATATTAGGAAAAACAGTGGATGAAATGTGTGAGGCTGCAAACTGTTAATACCATCTAACTTCTCACAGAGGGATGTGTTGGCTGAAGCCGGTGTGGTTACAGCTCTCTGTTTGAATGCAGGAATAGATAGATGCCCCTGATTCATTTCAGACACCAGGAAGGAGGATTACAGGACATATTAATACCCCTTTAATCACTATAAAAGTTCTCTGCACAGCGCTGGAGAGTAGCTCCCTTGCTCACGTGCCCTGCTTATCCCCCTTGGCCCCATTTCATTGCAACTAGCATCTTCTGGGGCAGGTCCCTGCATGAGGACAGACATCCCTGTGTCCCAAGGCCACATGGACGAGGTTTTCCCCAGCATGCAGCTTCTCATGGGCCCTCTCCCACTGGAGTCACCTCTGGGAAGCTGGGAGACACTGGGTCACCTCGCCCGGCTGGTCCCTGCTCCCGAGCAGCCACTGTGCCCTGATTTAAGCCTCTCGCTGTGACACTTCCACAGCAAATATTCCCAGACTGGCAGGTTAGCAGCAGCTCTGCCTCTTTGGGGAAGATGGAAAAAGGCATTATGGAAGGTTACCAGGTCAGGTCCTGCTGCTCTCTGAGTCTGTAGGGTTACTTCACACGGCAAGTTCCACTGGATGGAATTCTTCATTTGTGGAGCCAAAGCTCCAACCTGTGAATCCCCACTAAACACCCGCTCACACACGAAATGCCCACAGCATCTACATGCTCAGGGTATAGAAATATTTTTGCCACCAAGCACTATTTTCACCCCTGCCAGGCTAATTTCAAGAGGCCAAAACCAGCCCATCTCCCCCAGTATTTCTGTGAGGACATATCATATGTCACAAAGCATATCTTAATTAATGTACAATCAGGGTAGTTAATGTTGGTAAAGTAGAACTAATTTTCTCCAGCTAGCTTGTCTAAATGGTCCCCTATGCAGCAAAAGTGAATGCGTTTTAACTAAATAAAACTGACAAATCAGCAGATGCTTAGGGGCTTACAGCAAATGGACTGTGTTTCCTTTTTCATATGGGTAAGAAGGGTAAAAATAAGAATAACTTTCACATGCCGTCAGATTGCTTTGGAGAAATCAAGTAATATCATAGAAGCACTTGAGCAGAGGGAATTCAGATTTAGACCTCTAGAAATCTGGGTTTCGGAGCTCAATTTCTACTTCTTTTTAATATCACAGAGATGCCTTGCCCTCGTTACAGGCTGAATTTAAAGCTACATGCCTCTCAGAAAAGCACCGCGCTCCTGCCGGCTTTTACACCCCGGCAACTTCCAGCTCTTCCACGGGAGCCAGCTGCCCGTCCCCATCTGTGTGAGGAGCTCAGGGGAGCATCACCATCCTCACCATCACCATCCTCACCATCACCACCATCCCCTCGGACACGGGTGCCCACCGGGGACCTTTGATGTCCCCTCCCCAGGTGTGAAGGGCTTCTGGTGTCGAGACATTTGGGAGCCATTACGATTCCCCACTGGTACACAGCCTGTTTTCCCTCCCTCCTGGTTCGTGAGGGGAGGCAGGGGGGGAGCATCCTTTTTGGATTATCCCAGCATCCTGTTTGGAAAGATTTTGCCAGAAGGAGCAGCTACATTTCACATCCAGCAAAGGAACAAAACCAGACGCCTGAAAACCCCAGGACCTCTTGGTGTTGAAGAGAACTGTGCTCCCTTGTCTCTGGGGCATTTCTCAGCTTAGGAAGAGTCACAGGGGGAAAAAAAAAGAGAAATAAAATTGCCTGTAATTAGCTGAGTGCTGAAGTGATGTGAGCAGGAGGAAAAGCAGAAAAAAGTGGCCGAGGCCAGTTTGAAATTCTGCCCTGTTTAATTACCTTCTTTGGGTGCCAGAAACAGCCCTTCTGACGGTGTAAATCCTTCTCACAGCCTGACTTCAGCCAGAGGCACGCCGGGTTTGCAGCTGGTTGCCTCTGGGTAGAAAATAAGGTGCAGAGTGCAACGTTCATGGAGGTTTTGGGGTTGGTCTGAAGGAAATCTGGCAAGCCCATCATTGGGCTTGCTGCCTGCCCTCTCTGAAGGTGTGTGATGGTGGTTCTGTCAGCGGCACCTGCTCTGTGCTTGTGAGAGAATTCCCCTTGTGAGCTGGTTCACGCGACAGACTTGGGTCCGGACCTGCCCCCCTCCAGCCGATGGGCATCACATACACCTCCCTGGGAGCACCAGAGCCTTCCTAGTGCTAAGTTTTCCCTGGCAGCGCTGCAGCAATCCAGTGTTCTCTGTCAGAGAGCTACCCAAGCCTTGGTGGGGCGCTCATGGCGCCTCCACCTGGATGGGATCCCCACAGCAGTTGTTCTGCCCCTTGGGCAGCCCAACCGAGGACACAAAACCCTCCTGAAAAGCCACAAGCTCACCCCGGGAGTCTGCCATGTGGCAGCCTCTGAGCCTCTCCAAAGCCCCTGGGCAGTTGGATGAAATACAGGGACTATTTGTGGGACCCCCAGTGAGATGCAGTTTTCCCACGCCGCGAGGGTGAAGCGGTGGGGTCGCCCCATGCTCAATCCAGGCAAGGAACTGCTCTCCACAAAGTGGGATGACTCTCACTAGGGGAGGCTGGGGGTCTCCCCACACCGCTGTGGGTCCGTGCAGGGCTTTGCCATGCAGCCACCCCACTCCTGTGCAGCGAGGAGCATCCCTCAGCTGGCCCATGCAGCTGTGTAGCTTCTGTCACCTAATTGGGCTCGTCAGGCTTGGTCCAAAGCTGCACTCTGCAGGCATCAGACCTGTATTTTTACTGTTTGTCCCCTAAGGATGTGTAGATGCATTCCTGTCTCTTAAGGCAGGGATGAGGTTTGAACCCAAGACTCCAATTTCACAGGGGAGCGCCCTGTTAAGAAGGAAAGGCAGCATATTTTCAGACATGCATTGGAAGGAGTAATCCTCCCCCTTAATTAACAGGAAGGGGAACTCTGGGCTGTGAGAGCAGAGAGATTCACATTTTCCTCCCTGGCTGTCTGCATCTGAGCAGCAACGGCTTCCCGTTCTTGACTCCTTGGCTCTGTCGGAGATGGACTTGTGAGAACATCAGCTTATCTCCTCGTCTGCCCCTTAATCAGTTATGACTTGTGAAGATGGATATAATCCACTCGGTGCTGCTACCACGGAGCTGGGGTGGGAACTCCGTAATGAGATTAGTTTCAGCAGCCTACTCACACACTTGGAGTTACGCATGCCCTTATATTTTCACATATGTTTAAAGTTCACTGGCAAACCAATGTGCAATGTGCCTTTGCTTACATAAACATCCCCGAGATTAAAATCCTAAATCAAGGTTACTGCACACGTGTGCATGTGTGTTGGCTGAGAGATTCTACAAGCTCTGATGGCCAAGTTACAACCCAAGCATGCAAGATCTACATGGTTTGCAAATAGCTGTGGGATCAAAAAAAAGGGGGTGTGTGTGTGTGTGTATGTGACTCTCAAGCTTCACTGATGAAGCTGATGATCCTTGTTAGGTCCATCAGGTGAGTAAGGAGGGAGCTGCAAGGCCCGTGGACACAGAAGTGGTGGGAACAACTCCAAGGGGAGGGAATGCAGCTTTGTAACTTGAGCAAAGGCAGAACGAGTACATGCAGGGACTCAAAAAAGGAGTCTGAAAAACCAGATATAGCACAGCTAAGGACCTGCAGCTCACCTTTGTCGTGGGGATTGCTATCCAGCCTGCAAAACATTTAAGACACATTTACGGTCTCAAAACGGGGCTTAAGTAGGACATAAGTGTTCATAACCTTGCGCTGGCCACGGCACAGGGCCGTTTTCAGCTCAAGTGAACATTGAATTCTTGCTTCAGCTAGATGAAATCCTCTTGGCGCCGAGCCTCGAGGAAGGCTTGGCGAGTGTGCGCTGGCTCCAGCCAGCGTTGGGCAGCCCGGGACTGCCCTTGCCGAAGGAAAACGGAGAGCAGCAGCGTCCTTCATAGATGTCAGGACGGGAATAAAAATGGGCCGTGCACACACGCCTCGGCTTTCTCCTGCCTCCCCTCTCTCTGTGAGGAGATTCAGAACACTTGAAAGCAACTGCTACCCCGGCCTCACATTGTTTTTTGTGGACATCAGCTTGCCGTGTCTTTACAATTAATACATACAAAGATGAAGTGACAGTTCCCCCCTCCACCCTCGGTGGCGGTTCACACGGGCCAAGATCTTCTCCTTCTCCTTGGCCAGAACATAAGAGAACAGCCATCTGGAAATTAATTTTGAACAAAGTGTAAAGAGAGAATATTTTTGTGATCTAATTCTTTAGGTAACATTATTTAATTTATTTGTACAAAGAAAGAAATGCGGAGACAGATGCAAAACAGGACTTGAGAGGCAGAGAGCACATTGTTCTGTTCTTCTTCTGTAAAGAGCCAATTATTCTCCTTTAAGTCCTTTAGTTTCAGGGGCTGACTGAGTAGTTTAAGGGATAAAAGTATTAGCCTTTCATCTGTAGGATTCAAGTGCCAGTCCTCAAGGCAAACCAAAGCAAAATGAAGTAGGTTGTCTTATTTTGCTTCTTAATGTATTATTATATAATGGTATTATTAAACATTAGTGAATAGAGAATTAACATTTCCAGCACCCACAGCTGATTAATTATTTTTTTTTTTTGAGTAAAAGTTTTTGCTCCTCATCAAAAATATAAATTAAATCTTTTAAGGCAACTTTCAAGGAAAGCACAATGGCTGCTATTTTCTATAACTATAATATGCCCTTCTGTAATCTTGTAATCAGAGTGCATTTCCTTTTAGCTACGGAATCAAATACAGATTTCAGTCTTTGAAAGACTAGCAAAAGGGAGGGCAAGATGAAGAAGAAGAAGAAGGAGAAAGGTTTGCCCCGTTATCACTGGAAATAAAGGGCTCACAAGCATTTACAACCTATGCCTTTTTCTCCCAGGTTTTTCAGCCAGCACAGGTGATTTTCAGGCCCATCAGCTCTTTCCTGAAGTTTGTTGTGCTGCTGGGCTCACCTTCTTTGTCACCTTCAGCCTGCTTCTGCAACGGGTGTCACAATATTTACCTTCCTCCTGCAAGCACTGGCATCTACCTCTTCGATTTATGCTCAGTTGAACCAAATTTTGCTTTAAACCCTTGAACCTGGTGGGGGAAAACGGGACCTTAACTGTGTAGTGTTTAGGTAAATTCTTCTAATTCCCTCAGGCTGTCAGAACTCAGTGAAGGATAAATGCTAAGGTGCACTGGCAGAAGCAACCAGCATCTATAGGTGTGGGACAATAAAGGCAAATCTATATTGCATGGAGGCAGCCACCTCCTACCTGTGCCAGCCCCCAGGCCTCCCCACCAAGGGAGGTGTTATGGGGACCAGGGAACCCCAGGAGCTGGGGGACGGCCCCGTGGGGCACAGGGAGCCAGGAGGGCTCAGGCTTTGGCAAATCAGGAGGAGCTGCTGGAAACTAGCCTGGTTGTGGAGAGGGAGCCAGGAGACACCCCAAGGATGGATCCATTTGAAACAGCTCTTCTGGAGGGCATTTGGTGGAGGAAACATGGTGCTTTCTCCTCCTGAGGAGGGTTTTTTCTGAAGGAGTATAGGGCTGGTTTGCTCTTGACCTACAGGACAGATGGAACCCCTCTCCAGCTTGTCTTGCTTTTTCATCTATTTACCTGAAATAGCAGTACCTTGAGGCACTGCTCCCTCTAGAACTGGTCTCCTGCCCCAGGAATCCATCACGCCAGGTACCAAGGAGCTACAACCAGCCACCATCCTTGGCAGAGCCTGGTGCTGACCCCACCTGAGCCCTGGTAGCCCCCGGTGCGGCCACGGGCCTGGATGGGGGGTGATAGGCAGCATCAAGCAGTAATAAAGAAGGATGGCTACACGGATCCAAATAGAACCCTAGAAACTTTCCATCATGTCAGCAGTTTTCTGTCATGTCCTAATAGGTTCATTTGAGTCAATTTGTTTTCACTAATAGGATACAATGAATAATATAATCATATCAGGAAGTTTTTAAATTATATTAGGAAAAATGAATATTGGAACGACAGAATAGAAATGTGAGGCCAAAAAAATTGCAGGTAAAAAAGAGATATTTTGGGACCTGATTCTATTAGATATTCCTGTGGCATTAGTCATGGGAACGGTATTACTGTCCACGCCACTGCGTTTGATGCACAGCCTGTAGTTATCGGGGAATGGCAGACACCTTTATCATCCCACTATGTTTAGATGTGGGGAAAGGAACGTGCCTTCCTGGCTCATATATGTTTCCCCCAATAATGTCCTTATTAGCCTTCCGCCCGCTCGCGCTGCAGTGGCTGGGTGACTGCAGCAATACGTTTTCATTAGGGACCGAAAGCGCCAGGTGGAGGCAGACACCCTGCTATTCCCAAAGGGCCAGGGCCGGAGGGAGGGCACGGCACCGCCTCCGGGAAGCAAGAAAGTTGGGAAGTTTGTCTGAAACCCATCAGTAGCACCAGCAGTTATCTAGGAATGACTCGATATTCGAGAATTAAGAGGCAGCCGGTGCTGTTAGTGGCGAATGTTTGTCGATAGCAACAGATACTTGTCATTTTGCACTTAGTGTTTAAGACCAGGAGAGCAAAACAGGCAGACATACCTGTCTATGCATAGCCAGGGCAGCAAAATATATACATAGATATCACAGTGTGCGTATATATACACAGATATATATAGTATATATACAATTTATGTTAAAAGACAAGCTAACAATGTCACTAGCACCCTCGTGGAAGCATGAAGACCAGTGTAAAGTCTCGGCACACTCAGCAGTTGTTGCATGAAATCCTGGCCCCTCACCCCTCTGGAGCGTGGCAGAACCCCTTACAGAATCCTTCTCAAGTAAATGATAATTAATATCTCGCCCGTAGGAACAAGGCCACTTGCTAAAAAGCAGTTGAGGTACCAGGGCCTGGCAATGCCCCTGGTCACGCTCCCCCCTTTGTCTATTCCAGCCAGGAAATAAAGGGCTAGGAAGCAGAACCGTGTGGGAATGGGTTTTTATGAAGTGGTAACGTCTCCAGCCACAGTGTTTCCTAGAGTTAATGTCTGGCCACATCCCTGCTTAGAATTAGAATGGCCTTAATTCAGTTTAACTCACCTCGTGTTGCAGATTGAGGTCACTTTAATTCCACATATGCATGTTTCTACAATGGCTTAATTTAACCATCTCATTATAAATTCACACCTTTTCCTAATTCCTATTAACTTTCCCACATGACCTGGTGTAGGAAGCCTTGAAAATTGTCATCAAATGTAAACCTGGCGCTGCTTCCTCCCCGAAATCATGAACTAATAGATTTCTGAAGCGGTGCCCTTGTTTTTTCCACCAATTTTCTGGTCTGCATTTCCCCCCCCACCCCCAGGAGAAAATATCCTCCAGATCATGTGGCATCAGTGTCAGACTGCTGACTACACACAAGCCTAATGATTTTCATCCATCTCCGTGAGCCTTTGAAGGCACCATAGAAGCATCCTGGACGCCGCACACCTGGCCCTGGGACAGGTACTGGGAAATAATTGCTGGGTCCTTCCCAGATGCTGCTCCGTGGCTGCTAATAAAGATGCATGGCTTTTATGTCATCCACCTGGGTTCCCGGAGCAGGGACACGTCCCCGCTCGCTGCTCGAGGAGCTCAGGCGCTCAAAAGACAACAATACCTTTGTCTGCAGCCCTATTTCCCTTGTATCTGTGCCTGCCACGTTATCATATAGAGCCAGGGACTTCCTAATTAATGCAAAAACTATTCTATTAACACCTTCTGCTTCATTTCCCAGCAATGTGGCTCTTTACCAGTGTTTATCAATACTTAAATTATTGATAAACACTTGCAAACATTCAATATTTACCGATATTTACCGGTGTGGGTAAAATTTCCTGGGTTTGTTTGAACCTCAGTAGTAAGACAACAGGAGTGTAATTTGATTAATTATTATTATAGCTCTATCATGGCTTTGACTCGTGGGATATGGCACCTCCCTGACCAGGGGCAATGAGGCAGACAGGGGGTTACAGGCTTAGGTGAGAGTCGATCGCCCAAAAGTGGGATGCTGTGAAAGCTCCCAGGTTTCGGAAGAGCCGTCCGTACCAAGGGAGCCCATCCATCAGCACATCTTTGCAGAGACACGTGGGAACCCTTCAACCAGACACAGCTCCATCCCTCGTGGGTGGGGACAACCTCAGGTCAGAGATCTGTGCTGCCCACTGCTGAGAACCAGCTGGCTTTGGTGGCCCTGTATCTGCATTTAGAGACCAAAGGCGTTCCCCAGGCTGGACTATCTGGAAACAGTGGGTGGAAACAGGTTGGAAAGACTATGCATATGCACCAGTTGTGGGTTTTTTCCCGGCAGCAAAAGCAGCGTAAAGATGTAAAAGCAGCCAGCGCGCCTGCTGGAATGACATTTTGATAATGACACTTTTCCTCAATTTTGAAACAGGTTGGAGTGTTATCAGAACCTCTGCAGCAGCAACGAGGTGCTCCCTGACTGTCAGGCTCAAAGAAAGTGGAACGTGTCTGTGAGATGTTATTGGAGACTGGCAGCAAGCTCTCACTGCATTTTCCCCTGTGACTTGGGGTAAGCCCCAGCACGAGAATCCGTGGCATTTACGAGTAACTCCCTTAGGCATCCACACACTGGAGAGGACAGTGTTATTCCACAGTCCTGGAGACCACGGGGATTTAGCAGTCCTTGTGCAATTCTCAGCCCATCAAAGGATGTTTGGTTGATCTGGAATGAACTCGGGTCCAGACCCCGCCTTGCAGAGGGATGCAGTGGATCGCTGTCATCTCCCTTCTCCCCGAGTGAACGCCCTGAGCCGTGGTGCTCAGGTCCTGATGTCTCAACTGGCCAAAGTTTGCATCTCTGGGCCCGTTTCCAAGCGTACTGTGAGAAAAGGATTGCTTGGGTCTTCTGGAAAATGTCAAGAGATGCACCGAGATTCTTTGAAAATGGGTCTGTGGGGAAAAAATTCGTTGAGGCAGAAGGAAGAAGGTAATTCAAGACACGCAGCACTCAGCCAGATCCTCCTCAGGAACGCAGCCAACACTCCCATCAAACTTCACCTCTGCCTTCTGACTTTCTGCTGATTGAGCCACCACCGAGGTGCTGCAGACCCTTGGTCAGGTAGTGGCAGGAGCTCAACAGCTGAGAACTAATTCGACCCAAAATTCTCTTAATTATTCACCAAATCAGACCCTCCTGTGCCTCACCACGAGACCCTGACTGCTCACAAGCTTGTGCACAGCCACTGTATGGTGAAATACGACATCCAAAGTCAGATGGAGATGGGTTTGTGTTATCACTTGTTATTGCCCGTAGGTATATTTTACTATGGGGTGTTTATAAAATTTCTTCACATTCAAAAATATATTTCTATGGGGGGAAAAAAAAAGGGAGAGTCTTGCAGCACCTTCCAGCTCTTCCCGTGATCCTGGGTATCAGAGGGATTAGGATGGGTTCAGCCAGATGCTTAGCACAGACTGCTACAAGCAGCGCTTCCAACTCCTAATTTCACAAGATCTCCAGTATTACCAGTTCAGGGTCTTTGAGCAACCAACAGATTTTCCTAGATTGTTACCCAGAGCTGTTAATCCCGTATCTCATCCTTCCCTGTTGGGTGTGGGTTTGGTTTGGAGTTGTTTTGGTTTGGTTTTTATTTTTTTCAGAGGTTGAGAAAAGTAATCCTAATTTAATCCTGACTCTGCAAACCGCTGAGGATCAGGGAGGATCCCGATGGGTGGGTCAGAAGTGGGAAAATCTCCACCCACCCTGGGCCAGCACTAACCCTGCAGGGCCCTCACCTTTATTGGAAAAGGCTTTTCCCAGAGATTCTACTTGCATTAGCTGCAGTCCCTGACCCAACAGCCCTGTGGGTGGGTGTGTGTCGTGGAGGTAAAGGCCACGGGAGATTGGAGGGACTGTCATTGCTGGATTCACACCCCAAAACCAGTGGGCTGCAGAGGGAAAGAAGGGCAAGGTCACCCTACTATACTGGGTGAGGGAAAAAGATCAGAGAGAATCCAAGCTGATGCTCAGGCCTCGGCTAATGCAGTTGTACCTGCTCATCACTGCGACAGCACGGCTGCAGGACGGGGTGTCCCACTGAACTCTGAGTTTCTGTGCTTTATGGGATTCTTTGTGAATGGAAGACACTTAATGTAACGGTAACAGGCAGCACTTTGAGGGACCTAGGTCTTGGTGGGCTGGGGTGGGGTTTTTTTTGGTAAATTTTGAGTGATGGAATGGGAGGGGGAATTAGTAAAATTCTTTAAAAAAAAATAATTAAATGCTGCTGTTGCTTTTCTGCTTCTCTGCCAGTGTTGGTTTTACAGAAGAGCAGCAGAACAGCTAAGGGAAGGTCCCTGCCTGCTCTGCATCTCACCATCATTGCTACAAGGCAGTTTTATTCCAGCCCCACTTTGGACATGTCCAGAGCAGGTACAGGAGCTGGTGCTGGGACACCTGAGCTGACAGTGAAGGGCTGTGCTGAGACACAAGCTCAGGACTCAAAACCAGCCTGGTGTGGTTAGAAGAGCTGTGAGTAACAGCTCTTTGCAGGATGTGGCCACATGGTCCTGACTTTGGCGTCCCCCACTCCCCTTTTGGGTCTTAAATGGCTCTTGAGCACTTATGAGAAAGGGCTTTTAGAGCATTTGATGTCCTGCAGCTATTTCCAAAACCTTTTCACATATTTTGCATGTAGGTTTTGAATTTTCTTGTGCTGTGCACACAAGAACCTGGTCCAAGCCCAAACCCAGATTGAGGTTCCTTTCTCACCAGCATAAAGGTGCCTACAACCACAACACTTTACCCCTCTTTCCTGGGACGGGAAGGAAGTTACAGCTGTAAGGAGATGGTCTTTGCTAATCCAGCATTGCTTGGAGGAAGGTCCTGATGAGTGATGCCGAGGAGACCTCAGCTTTGCTGGGAAGCTGAAAGGCGAGTGGACAACTTGGATATCACTAACAGGTACGGTCTCTGAGACAACACTCTGGTTATCTAATGGCTGACCTGCTTTGGTGCCAAAGTAAATATTGTCAGGTCCCTGGAGAGTCTGAGGACTTTTAGTCTCCTTGTAACCCACTGCTTCTATCTTTTTCGCTGAAGAGCTCAAGTGTTTGGGGGAAGGAGCACCCCACAAATACACGGAGATTGGCAGGGGGTGCCTATGGGAAACCCAATGTGTCTTTCTGAATTCATTCAGATAAAAAAAAATCTCAGTCTTTGACAGAGACCGAGTGAATTCCTGGCTGTGTACTGGGAAGGGGCCGATTCCTTGCTCTGCACCCCAGTAACCCCGTCAGCTTCAGGGCCACTTGGGTTTCCCCTCCTCCCTCTGCCAACACGGCTCCTGCATGTCCTTGGCTCCATCAGCTCTCGCTTCGAGTAGAGGAACCAAAATCCAATCTCGTGTGGTTTGCTGTCCAGCTGCAGCCTGCAGAGACAATACACGGCTGGCTCTGTTTCTAGGACAAAACATTTTCCCTGTTTGTTTTTGTAGTTAAAAAAAAAAAAGCTTTCAAACTTTCCAGTGTTTATTTAGATTGCCAGTTATTAATGTTTGTCTATTACTGTTACTCATTTCAGATCAGTCTTACGTGTTGATAAAGGGCTCAGTTTCTGGGTTTGGTTTGGTTTTTCAGTTTGCCTTTTTTTTTTTTTTTTTAAACCAGAGCAAAAATAGTGCATATTGGAAATGGAAACCTGACATCCCAAAAGCAAGCAGAGCCAAACGCTGGGCAGAGGAACCCTGAGGTCTCAGCCTCCAACCCACTTATTGGAACCAGGATTTACTGTGACTTTGTGCAGCAGAGGATTAATGGAATGAATCACCTTACTTCCCCTTAAGATTTGCCTAGGCATGTGATTTGTGCCTGCTAAGCTGGTATAATGATGAACAATCCTTTTTATTAACGTGGTTAAAAATAGAAACGGCGGTAAGACCTTACATAAACTAGAAGCAGCACGTGCCAGCTCCTGCCCAAACCCCCCAGGGAGCTCTTTCGGTCTGTGAGATGTTGGCATCAAACAAACAAGTTGCCTATTTGGAGAAAATAGGAAAACAGCGTGTAAAGCCACTCTGGTGCTTTTCTCTAAAGGCTGGAGTGCAAGGTCACCACTTTCCTTGACGTATTTTTCCCACCAGGTAATGGGTTTGGGGGGAGCATGGCACTCTCAGACCCATGGACAAGTACACACACACACAGAGTGTGTCACTGTCCTCCTCTTGGTCATGAGCAGCGGTTCTAAACAGCCAGGCTCCAGACCCAAATGCATCCAGCTGCTGTGCTGATGATGGTGCAATGGAGCTGGGGACAACTTTATGCCTCTTTTATCCCTCCCTTGTTGGCACAGGTGAGACACAAGCCAGGCCACCATTCGCCTGAGCATGAACTGAACCTCTGGCAGGCAGGGGAGGTGGGTACCACCCCAGAGAGCCCACCACCATAACTCTAGTCCCCTCTTTTACTCCGATACTGTAATTTCATCCTCATTTTACCCCTAAACTATACTTTCTCAGTTCACCCTCTTCATCTCTAGTATAAGGGTGACCACTCCAATACACTGATGACTACTGCCTCTTTTTCTTTTCACACGTTTTAATTGACACAAGACACCCTGGTACCTCCATTTAGTCTGTAGCTGACTCTGATCCCTTGGAGATCATCTCACCATGAGGAGACTCCTGCTGTAGATCTCTTCCAGAGAGATCTTTGAATCACACTGCTTGGTGTGTAAGCGCTCTGGAGAGGTCTGCCATTTACTTGCAGTGAATGTCAGCCCCTCTTTGCCCAAGACTAGATGGGATGGGGACCTATGAGGATCAGAAACCATGGAGGGTTGACTCAAATCTGAAGAGCAACACCCAAATACTGTTGCTGGAAGACCATCAGAGCTGGGTGAGGTCACCCAGAGTCAGACACAGCCTGGGGTGGCTGGGCAGGGCCATGGGGATGGGGAAAGGGACAGTGATGGACATCAGCCTACAGCAGAGTGGGATGTGGTGGGGCTGAAGACCATGCTCACTGACTCAGACCTCCCCAGGCACACCAGTATGGATCTGCTTATGTGGTTGTGGACATATGAGGGATACCAGAGTCATGGCTTATAAATACAGATAATCCTGTGAAACCCAGTGGTATTTTGAGGATACTAATTGTGTTTTGGATCCGGTGAAGTAACTCTGAACATCTGAGCACCTCTCTGAAACATCAAAGCATGCCCTTTCCACATGGGCTCTGGCACCCAAATTGTGCCTTCAGGCGTCATCTCTCACCAGCCTTGCCTAAAATAAAACAGGTGGATGAAACAAAAGAGGGGTTTATGTCATGTGTAAAAGGAAACGTGCATTAGGCCACGCAGATTAACGCCGTGGAGAATACCATCAGTGGTGAAATGCTGCTCCAGATGCCTTCCTGAGCTGCATTAGCCGTGCACGAGCTGTGGCTGAGTGAACCAACCTCGGAAAGCTTCCCCCTGAACAAAAAAAAGAATCATATTAGAAAACTTGACAGCTTTTCTTTAAGTCTTGCCTGTTCTTCCTAAGTTTAAAGACCAAATTAGCAACGCAATCATGAGAAAAAGAATTGGAGACTTCTCCAAGCTGTCAAGTGCATTTTCCTGGATGATTAATTGGCAATGCTCTGGCCAACCCTTGGGTCCTGCTAAAGGCCATGCCCCTTGACTTGCACCTGCCACTGTGCGACTGATTGCGGAAAATGGATGTCTTCACTTTTCCTTTTCTCCCTTTTTCTTTTTTTTTTTTATCATCTTGCAGCTGTTAAACTGCTTTAAGGGAATCTTATTTATCTAGAACAGAAACTTGAACTTCTTCTCTAATCTCAGGAGGATGAAATGAATGTAATTCTCTGTCTCAGCCTGACTTATGGAAGCAATATTTTAGGAACTTTAGGAAAGCTGTGATAATTGGACATGATTTTGCGTCCCTTGTATGTGAGCTTGAGTGTTCCTTTGCTTTCGTGCCTTCTCACAGCCTCTGCAGGATGCTTTGTGATGGCAGATCGTAGGTGGCTGCCCTCGAATGGCCAAACACAGCCCCCCAGCTCCCACCGAGGAGCACTGGGCTCTTGCAAGGGTTTTAGCACAGCAGAAAGGTGGGGAAAGGAAAATCAACCATTTCCTGTGGCACACAAGGGGGAGAGGTGAAGGAGAAGAAACTTGATTTTTGCTATTTATATTTTAGAGACAGAACTAGGCTGAAGGGGCAAACCCAGTGCCAGGTGATAGCAGGATATTAGGTGTTACATGGAGTGATTCACTAAGGGGGAAAAATACGAGGCAGATGGCACACAGGAGAAGTCCTCAGGGCAATGCAACCAATTCCAAAGGCTTTATTTGGCCAACAAATATTTACAGAAATGTTTGGGATGTGTAAGCACTGTGTTCAGACTTGATGTTCTTAATAACAACAAGCGATTCCTTGTCCCTGTATTGTTGCTGGACACAGTCCCGGGATATTTCTCACACATGGAAAGTCACCCCTGAAATGCCATGTTACCTCTTTTTCATCTTTAACATCAGGTCTGTCCCCAGATCCTGCCATCAGAGGTATAAAAAAGGAGCCAAACAAAAGCAAAGGGATCTCATGCGAACAAAACATCCCAAATAATCCTGATAATTTCCAATTAAATAAGCACAGGGAGCCAACTGAGCATTAACTTGCTGTCATTATTGTCATACCAACTGCCACACAAAAGGGAAGAAAGAGGTGGTACCCACTCTTAAACTTGCACTCCAAGGTCCTACCTCCATGACTGAGAGCCAGCCCTCAGGGGATTATCTGTAGGCACCAAGAGGTTGTTGGGGGCCAGGAGATCATTGCAGGAGTCCAGCACAGATGGAGACAGTCCTTGTAAGCGCTGCAGTGAGTTTTACCACAGCCCAGGCATCAAGGGCTAGGTTTTTTTTATTTTTCTCTAGGAGGAAATGTTGTCCGTCCTATTTGAGCTATGATCACTTACTGATGAGCTATGATCACTCACTGAGCTATATTTTAACATCTGAAATCACTATTTGAAGAACTTGGCAGCAGGCTCAAAGCAGGTTTATGGCGATGGATGTGAAATAAATACATGCAGTAAAGAGAAAAACACAAGCCACTCTGTTGACTTCAGCTCTGGTTCCTCTCCCGAAGGAACCCCTGTGAGACACGTACGGTACAGCCCTCCTCAGCTGCCCTTCAGCTTCTCCTCCTGTCTCTCTGCTGAAGGTCTGCCCCATTCCGCAGCTGGGGAAGAGGAGCTCCTTGAGGAGAGAAATGGGTGGTTACCTGGCCCGGTGATGAGATGCATGCTGAACTGCACGGGTGCTCCTCTGCTGCCTTGGCATGAGATTTCTGAGGTGGTTTTCTTTACAGACCGGCAGGAGGGCTGAGCAGCTGCAAAAGGCCCGGGGTGTAAACCCATCATATTAGCACACAGGGAGAGACAGGGCATTACTGCAGCCTTCGCAATGCCAAGTGTAACACGACCTCTTCAGTCTTCAGTTCTCTGTCTCTCCTCTGTGAGGGGGAGAAGGAAAGAAGGGATGTTCACAGGCTGCTTAATTCTAGGAAACATTTTGTAGTGTAGGATTTCCCGGGACACACAGAGGCTTCTCCTTCACCCACCGAATGCTTAACTGCTCCTGAAATACCAGGAGTGTGGAAGCTGGGACTTTAAGAAGAGTGCCTAATCCGTAAGGCTTGCAATCAACTTGGAAGAGTTGGAAACACTTATGCTCTATAAATAAACCCTCCATAGAGCCCATATGCAGCTACTGTATTTTAGACCCCGGGAGAGGCAGGGAAGGCAGTCCTGGGAAGCAGGAGCTGCTCATTAGTGTGGGAGACAGGGGGAATGATAATTTCGGTGTTGTTTCCCCACTGAGCCCCCGTGGCCAGCACCCTGACCCAGCCCTGGGGGTGACAGGGGTGACAGCAGATAGCTGGGACATCTCCCAAGATGAAAAGCAAGGGAGAAAGGCAACACCTTCTCCCTGCTTTGTGCATCGAGTGTGAAGAGAACACTCCACAATGCTTTGCAAAGCCAAAGGAGAAAGGTAGCATCCTTGGATCACCCCAGACATAAATTGTCCCTTATCCTTATTTGCCCTCGATGGGAATTTTCTTAACAAATGCTTTTTTCCTCAGAAAATAGCGATAACATTGCATAACAGAGATGTGAGCATATGAATGACTAACAGTATAAGTCGACTCCCTTAGGGCCAAAGTGTAAATAACTGTCACTGGAGCTGCAGCAGAGATATTAGCTGGATTCAAAGGCAGTTATCCCTTTGTGGACAAAGATTGAGAAGAAAACAGGATAAAAAGGGTGCATAATGCTTTTGTTCTGGTTAAGATGCGGGTAACGTCATTCCTCTCCTTATCTCAAAAACTCTCCTTCTGTTTGGAAGTTGCTTTGAGATCCTTTGGGAGAGGAGCCTCCAGAGACCTGCAACAGCAAAGATAACCCTGTGTTCCACAAACCCCTCTGAGATGACCCATACATTGCTCTTGGTATTCTGCTTCCTCGCAGGTGGGGTTACGTTTCCCTCTCGCTCACAATACAGTGCAACAAATAGAGAAACAAATAATGGAGAAGTTAACGTTGGTCCTTTAAAAGTCAATTTCTGTGTGCATTTAACCATAAAAGCAACATCTGCTCTGCTAAATACAGGTGTTTTATATCCTTGTCATTAATTGGAGGGGACATTATGTCATCATACATCAACAGTTAAAGTTGGTTGAAGTGCCACTTATCTCAGGTGCTATCATTAATCAGATCCCTTTCATCTGGGTGCCCACGCTGCCTCTATTAGCAGCTCCCTTATACCCTTTGAACGTTTCCCTGCTCTTTTTTTTTGTACTGGTTTTGAATTAACAACTGGGAAACCAGGCACGCACAATGTTCACCGAGGGCTGCGGTCCTCACTGGGGCCAAAACCCCCCCAAACACGAGTTCTCGGGAGCAAGGCTGGTGGGATCAGAGTGGTACCACCACAGGAGTCACCTGCGATGGAAGATGCTGCTCCCTGGTGCTGTGTCCAGCAAACTGAGACCCCAACCTGCCCCTCACACCCCCTGGCTGCGTCTCATGAAGTCTCTGCCTTCAGAGGGGCAATGGCACCGCAGGGCACTGTCCCCTGTCCCCCCTTGTCCCGGCCCCTCCGGCTCCAGGCGGGAGCAAGGGGAGGAATTCCATCCCAGCCCTCCATCCCTGGCATCTCCCGCAGCCACGGGGAGCGCCTGTGGGAAACAGCCCATTAGCAAGCCTTAACTGCCAGGGAATTGTAAGTAAAACAAATTGAGTGTGACAGAAAAAAAGTAAAGTATTGAATGGATTTTCTTTCCGAGAATTACACGAAGTCAAGTATCTTATTAAGTTCAAGAGAATTACATTTTACATGCTTCAGCAAGAGACATGTACCCTTTAGAAAATAATAATGAACTGCTTTTTTTCTTGCATTCATTTACATACCTTTGATAAATTACTGTAACCAGATTAGGGAGATAAAATAACTAGTCTATTAATTACAATGATTATTATTTAATAGAAAATGGGATTCTGGGCAACTTGTATGGTAAAAGGAAAGCTTAGCAATGCATTATATGGATGTGGTATTTTATCTTAAAGAGTAAGATAAGTGTCCGGCTCTTTCTGCAATCTAAAGAATATGTTCATTACCTGTGCAAGATTTATAAGTATAATTGAGTGTAATATTTTAAAACTATTTGCCTTATTTCGTCGTACATGGAGGACAAGGCAGAGCTGCTTCTTTAATTAAGCTCTGTAAATTCCCCTATGAACTTATCTAACAAGGGTTCCATTTGTAAGGAAATTACTTTTTTATTTAAAAAAGTTTGCAAGATGATATAATTACAGTCCTGCTCGAACTTAAGTGGGTGTCTGCCTGGGTAGTTATCTCCGTGTGGCTTTTTGGTTTATGTGTGGCTTATGGAAGTCCTCTTCCACCTGATGCGTATGCGTGTGTATGTATACACAGGTTCAACCCCTGCATACATGTTTGTGTGCACACATAAATATACAAATACACCTGCAGACACCTCTACTAGCACATAATAAGCCCCAAGCGATGTCAGATGTGTGGGCTGGGTCCTGCTTTGGTCCTGGCCCAGGAGCATCTCCCCGGTGTGGTCCACAGGGCAGGGCCCATGGAGAGCCCTTGCACCTCCCGCCCCCGGAGAGCGTGTCTTCTGCTCTGCGTTCATCTGCAGCATAAAACAGCCTTTTTAAGGGAAGATGTTTTGAATTGTGTCCAAAAATAGGAGACTGCAGTCTGTCATAGCGGAAGCAGAAGAGAGGGAGGAATGGGAGCTACGTGCACAACCCTAAATCTGATATTTTCCAGCCCTGAAATGCCTGGCTGCGTGGCTGACGCACTCTTCTTTGTGCATGGATTTTGTACATGGTTTCTGAAGGGGGGATTCTTTTTGGTAGTCGTTGTGGCTTTTACACCGCTGGCTGTGCCCAGTGCCAGCACCCGTCTCCCTGTGCCATGGGCAGAGGCATGGACACGGGGCATAGACATAGGCGTGGGGTATAGACGTGGACATGGGACACGGGCAGGGACATGGACATGAGGCACAGCTGCAGGCAGAGTGCAGGGAGGGTCAGACAGCCCCTTACCTGCCAGCTGAAAAGGGAATGAAAGATAAATGCTCCCATCTGCGACCGCACATGCAATGGTGGCAGGGGAGGCTAAATGCTAAGTAGAGCAAGAGACGTGTCTGGCAGAGTTACCTGTGCATAAAATGATCCTCCCCGCAGTGCCCCAGGAGCAGTGTCCGGTCCCTCCCCACAGGACCCTGCTTTCACCAGCCCCACCGCAGCCGTGGGGCTGCCCCGGGGCTGGAGGGACAGACCCCTCTGGTCCCTGCTCCTGGGCTGGGGGTTTCGCCCACCCAGAGCCAAACCTGGGCTTTCCCTTCCCCTCCTTTCAGCGGGTCTCTCCCCTGTCTCCTCTGACGCCAGAGCTGTTGCCACCTTTCCCGGAGACGGTCTCGTGTCTCACATCTTCTGTTCGCACCCGCAGCATCTATCAGCTGCAGCCCCGCTGCTGTAACTTCTTCTGGCATATGTCAGGTCACCGGTTATGTCTACATTTTATTTTTCCAGCAGAACCCCCCACACGCTGCCATCAGTACCGCTGATTTATAAACCCCCTGCAACCTCTCCGGAGCTATTTTTCTAAGCGAGTCAGGAAGCGATGCTGGAGCTCACCCTGCCTCTCCACAGCCCAACAGGGGCTGTTTCCCCCAGCCCTTGGGTGAGCTGACATGCAGTTGTTCTTAGCTTATCTGTCACATCTGGTTTTATTCACACATCTGGCAAAAGACAGCCATTACATATATTTTCCAGTTCTCCTAAATGTTCCTGCCTTGCATCCAGACGGAGGAGGGGTGAGGTCACGCAGGAACACCGCTCTCCGACAGCTCCTTGATGGCTCGATGCCCAGAGGTGCCGGTCTCAGGCGTGCTCCTCTTCGGGGTGCTCTCATACTTAAGAAAATAAATCATAATTGCTACTAATTAACTCCCTGGCATCTCTGCCCTGCAGCCCATGCTTTACACCCTGCAGCTGGAGCACGGTGATGCCATGAGCACCATATCTTCTCCATATCTGGATGGCAGAGCCCGGGCCACTCTCTGGACACCCCCCTTCCCAGATGGGGCTGGGCCTCACCAGCGATGCCAAGACACCCTGAGCCCCCGCCCCCAGCCCACCTGCCCCCAAGTGTGCTGGTGGTTCAGAGTGTCCCCAGGAACCCCGGAGCAGGACCCCGTCCCCATCCTGGCCGGCAGCGCTGGCTCTCTCCTTCCAAGCACTGGAGACAGGCAGGTTTGCAGAATAATAACAACCACCTGTCAGGGCTTATTACTCAGATATTTCACACCAGAGATTCGTTATATTAAAGGGCACTGAAATTACTTATGTCAGGTAACTGAATCATAATTAAATGCTATGTAGATTATTAAAATACTCTTATGGCAATGGGGGAACATAAATGATCACACAAGACAGCCCCATTACAGAATTAGCTTACTAGCAGGGTTTTGCTCGGGTTTGTCATTAACGGGGGCAACTGCCCTCTCTCCAGCGCTCGCCTCCTCTCCCTCTGCTCAGGCCAGGCACTCCCCACCATCCGCTCTGCCCCGCAGCAGCCAGGAATGCCACAGCACTGGGTCCCTTCCCCCAGCAGACAGGCAGTTCAGGGTTTCTCCTGGGTGTCAAAAACCCCTCGTGGACCCCTTCCCTTCAGCCAGCTTTGTGTGTGGTGCTGGGGAGAAACACCCACCCAGAGCCCCGCTGCTCTGCACCAGTCTGCCACCTCCCACCGGGAGGATGCTGCGGGAAGGGACAGGGGTTTTGCTGCTTTCTTCTGAGCCTGAGGGAAAAAAAACCCTATATTTCACTATATGTTCTTAACTGCAGAAACACCACAATGATGTATATGGACCAAAAAAGCTCTGGGTTTGCAGAACTATTTTCCCTTTCTTATTCATTCTTACACATGTGGAGGGGACAGTCCCAATAAACTGTAGAACCGTATGATAAACAGCAGAATAGTCTCTCAACACACTGGGATTTAATAAGGGTCATTTTATTATGTTTACTGGTGTTCTGCAATAACTGTCCCCAACCCCTGTCATACTACATCCTTGGACCAAAGGAGGGATCCCTGGCCTGTCGCAGGTGTGTGTGACCGTATCCCTGCTCCTTCTCCTGTTTCCCACCCCATTTCTGCTCAGCAGCCAAGTTCCCACAGGAGCGATGGACACCCTGGGTCACCTTTGACTAAGCCAGTTGTCATCTGTTGTAGCTGCCCGAGTCCCCAGCACAGGGTCCTTCTGCTCCTGGCTGGCGTGTGCCCTCTCGGAGGACACGGCACAACAGCCGGACCTGCCCTAGCTTTCTCTCCCCCGAAACAAACACATGTTTTACAAGACACTTACAGCCCTGGAGCTTCCTGGAATTGCTAATCAGTAAGATGAGGCAAGAAGTAGAAAGCCATGGTGGTTAATAATAAACCAAACAGTGCAGAAGGGACAGATTGCACTCCATACTACTGTCCTCCCCTAGATTTGGGGCTTTGGTGGGGGCTTTTCTGGGTTTGTCGGTAATGTTTTTAGCTGGTAGTTCCCAGCTGGGGCTATAAATTCGCCTGTGTGTGGAGCTATTTTCCTACTTGTCTGTGCACCCATCGGGATGCTGTGTGAGAGCACAGAGATGCTTACACTGCGCAGGCAGAGGCACACGCAGGCATCGGGTCCTGGACAGAAACTTTGTGGGTGCCCTGTGTGTATGGTAAGGGGAGGTTCTCCATTAGGAAAGTTACACTGGGACAATCCTGCTTTTGGGCAACCCCAGGAGTTTGTCTCCTCCGGTCCCCGTGTGTCCCCTTGCCCCAGTGACCCTCCAGCATCTCCGTCCCACAGGGAAAGCGCCGGCTCCAGCATTCCCCTGGAGGCAGTGGTGGGGTTCCTCTCTCCGGGATGCGAGGTAGAACCAGGCAGGTACCAGCACTCCTCCTCTGCACTGGACAATAAACAGCCAGGAACTTCTCTACTCCTGGCTCCGTAGGGTGGAACCAGAGAGTGAAAGCGCCGGGAGAGGAGCGTGCATATGTGTGTGTCTGTGTGTTAGTTTATATAACACTTTAACTAACAAGCTATGATCTTCTCCAGAACAGTAGATAAAATGGCAAATGAAATATAGGGCAATAATTCTGACACTAAGGCGAAGTTGCTGGTTTTAATATATGCCTCTTTGCAAGCAGATAGGCCATAACATGACAATAATGAAATATAAATGACCTACATAAAAAAAAGATAAAATCAGGTAATTACTGAAGCGTCAGTTCTTTACAAAATAATTGGTAATGACCTTTGATAAAGAAATCACTCCTGTGATATTGCTGACAGTACAATTTTCAACTCTGGGAAAACAGAAGCAGCTGGCTCTAAATCAGGGCTGGTGCTGCTGGGACTGGCAGCAGTGATGGAAGAAAGGGACTCCTCTTGGCCAAACCCAGGGATGAGGCTGAGGACCTGGGGGGGGGCTGCAGTACAGTTTGTAGGCACCATCCTGGTGAATGTGGTAGCAGCCAAACCCCTGGGGTCCTGCAGCTCGTGGGTAGACCCTGGAGACAATGCTCAGCAACCTCATCCTGAGGGGCAGTGGGATGCCAGGAGCATTGTGATGACCCACAGAGCATCCGGCAAAGCCACCCCATCCAACCACAGTGACCTGGGATGGTGGTGACATTAGCCCACCTTGGGGCAGGGGCTGGACCGGGTACCTCAGGTTGTCCCTTGTGACCTATGCAACATCACTGCCAGGCTCTAACCCCTCCATCCCCACCACCAGGGGATGCCCTCCATCAGCCCTGCCCTTCCAAGGACCAGTTTGGGGTGCAAGATGGCATGTGCTGCTTCTCCTGGGCTGATGGGCAGAGTCTGCAGCTCGACCCGTCTGCAAGCTCCTGCAGCTCCCGGCTCGCTCCCGGCAGGCTGGAGGACGAGCGTCAGATGGAAATGACTTTTGATGGCTTCCAATCTGGCTGAGATTGCAAACAAAAGGCTGCAAATGTCACATTCCATCTCCCCCAGCGGACGCTCCCTCCAGAAAAACTTCTGCAAAGTCCAAGCGAGGGGAGGAGGAGATGGCAGGAGTATCTCAAAGGAGGAGGAACATCAAGGAGCCACAACGACCTGCTGCGGTCAAACCCCATGTAAAGGCACCATTGTGGCTGCAGAGCTATTCCTCAGGCTTTGCTTCTTTCTGCTGATCCTGTCGACTGGTAATTAAGCAAAATACTGACGTTTTTAAGAGGATTCAATATACCTCCAGGAAGAATGAGTGTGAACCGTGGTTCCTTTTGTAATTAGTAGTGTCAAAGCTAGGACACTCCTCGGGTTGGGCACAGACCCAGCCTGGGGTGAGGATCAGAGGCAGCGATGCAGGGGCAGTCAGCAGAGCTGATGCTCCACACACCCCTGCAGGGCTGGTTCCCGTGGCCCCAGATCTCTCTGCTGCTCTGCATCTTCCCTGATACTTGAGACATCAGGCAGCCAGAGCAGAGCAGGATCGTCCATCATGGGAGGTGAGATCCTTTGATGGCTGGGACTAGATGATCTTAAAGGTCCCTTCCAACCTAGACAATTCTGTGACTCTATGACCCACATCAGTCTCAGGAAAGCTTTGCTCAGGTTGCTTTGATCCCATAAGCAAACCCACATGGATATTTAACCTTTTTCCCAGATTGGGAAATGAACCAAAAGTGACCTTATAAAAGTGCACAGACAGGTTTATTTTGAGGGTCTTGTAGCTTGGCTCCTCAGGAGAACGCGTGAAAGCTGCTGGTCTCCTGCTCAGGGACACAAAGCCAGTGGTGCAGAAGGTTGTCTTCCACACTGGAGGTGTGTGTGATGAGAAGAGGAAGATGAAGGATGTCCCACCTGGGTCTGTGCTGCCCCAAAAGCCTTCTCTGCTCTCCCCAGCCTCTGCCAAACTGCTGCTGCCCAGATGAGCATCCCAAGAGTGATGAGGGGGCTCTGGTGCTTGGGGGGTGGGTGTGTGTCTGAAGGGGTCAGTCCAGGTGCTGTGGGTCCCACTCCCCACCGGGATTCCCAGCAGCAAGGGTTTACAAAACACAACCATGCCACAAGGCTAAACAAGAGCCGCCCACCAAAGAGGTGCCACCAGACCAGCAGGTTTCCTGAAACACAGCAGAGCAAAAGCGAAGACAAGCCAACACCAATAGCTTCAACTCTACTGAAACCATATTCACAACCACCAGGTCTCTCGGCTCGATGTGACAAACCTTCCAACACACCCACTCCCCAGCCCTGCCCCCACCCCAGGGAGAGAGAGAAAAAAAGATAGAAAAGATCTTCACACTTTTTCTAATACCAGCTGGTTCATTTATATTGCAGAAGTTTCACGAGACAGTTACTGACAGTGATATACTAAACACAGGTTAAACCCGCCATGATCTGCCTCTGTGTGTGCAGCCAGGAAATGATGCCATTTGCATAAAGCGATCAGGATAGCACCCGCTTCCTAATGCCACCCTGGGAGACACATTGATGGGTCACCCCGGCTGGGGACCGCCAGCCCCCTGCAGAGGCATAAGGGACTCCTGCCCCCAGGGCCGAGCTCTACCTTTCCAGCAATTTTGCTCAAATTGCCTGGATTTGACCACACTTCTGAAAACTGAGCAGAGGGACATTTCCCAGTGCTGGGAGCAGCCCCTGGCTCTCTGTGGGACACCCCAGGTGACAGCTTTTCTGCTGGGACCCATCCTCGAGCATCCCCTTGCAGTGCTGGGGGGGTCACACCTCCTTCAGCCCTGGGGGTTTCAGTACGGGGATGCCTTTTCCCTCTGCACAAGTGATGCTGCTTTGCAGGGTTTCCCTGGATTTTCCTTTCCAAGCCAGGCCATTGCCAAGCACTGCAGGGGAGGACAGGTCAGAGAGGTGGTCACCCTGTCAGAGTTACTGTTCTCCCTCCCAAATTGATGATTCAGCTTTCGGGGGGAAGGCCATGGGTTCTTTTGAATGGGAAGAAAAACTGAGATGGCTCAATGGCCTCCTTCCCTTTAGAGGAACATTTTTAAAGGATGCTTCACAATATTACGATTCTGAGAGCCTTCTGGAAAGTGTGATGTATGAAGATGTGGGCAACAAGGCCTGTAATGATTCGATTAAAGCAATCTGTAACAATATAGCACGCGATACTAACAGCATACAAGAGTAACCCTGCTGAATAGGTGGCTGCAACTCCTTTCAGACTTCCCAAATTTCATATTTCATAATAAAGCCTCTCTCCGGTGAGAAAGAGTGAGGATGGCAAGTGCCAGTGCCTACGGATGGAAACAAGGAGGAAGCATGCTGCTAACAGGTACCAGAAGTCCAAAGTGGTGGAGGGGCAGCAGATCCTGCCTTCTGTGGGACCCCTCTTCCGCCCCTCAGAGCCTCCAGTTGGACCCTGTTGTACCACCCTGAGCCAGATTTGATGAATTCTGTAACAGCCACAGGCATTTTGGCACCATATCCCCGAACTCTGTGTCCACACTGATGACTTCTGCAGATGCCTTTGCCACCTCACAAGTCTGGACAGGACCTGCAGCCACCTGTGACCCACCAAGGTGGGTGGCACCTTGAGGGCACGACAGGGTTCTCAGCCCCTCATTGGTCCTTCCTTTGCCATTTCCCTTGCCAGCTGGATTTCAGCCACTAACAGCCAGGCAAAAGCAACCCACAGATGACCACTAACAGGGGCAGTTTAAGGAAAACATAATCTTTACATATTTGATAACTCAACCAACACCAGGCACAGCCACAAAGGTGATGGAGTGGAGCATCTCCCATAGGAGGAAAGGCTGAGGGAGCTGGGTCTCTTTAGCTTGGAGGAGACTGAGGGGTGACCTCAGTAATGGTTATAAATATGTAAAGGGTGAGTGTCAGGAGGATGGAGCCAGGCTCTTCTCAGTGACGTCCAATGACAGGACAAGTGGCAATGGGTGCAAGCTGGAGCAGAGGAGGTGCCACTTAAATATGAGAAAAAACTTCACAGTGGGGGTAACAGAACACTGGCAGGGGCTACCCAAAGAGATGATGTAGTCTCCTTCTCTGGAGACATTCCAAACCCACCTGGAGGTGTTCCTGGGTGACCTGCTCTGGGTATTCCTGCTCCGGGAGGGGGATTGGACTTGATAATTTTTCCAGGTCCCTTCAAATCTCTGATATTCTGGGATTCTGTGATGCAGAGTGAGGGTGGGAAGATGCACACAGCCAAGAGACCTGGGCAAAGACAACATGCTTTAGTGGGGGGAAAAAAAATAATAATCTGATGCTGAAAAAAATCATGGAAACCCAATCTCTTTCTGGGGAGGGAAGGAATGAGCTGCCTTTCGGCTCTCTGCAGCTCTCGTGGCTGCGGAGGAGTCCCCGCTGAGAGCCGAGCACGCCTTCTTTGTGTCTGCAGCCTGCCGCTTCCAGACCAAGGGATGAAAAAGTTCCAGGAAAATCAGGTTTGCAGATGTGTGCTCTTCATTTGTACTCCGAGATGCTCCCAGTTCTCCACTTACGTGCCGTCTACAGGTTAAAGAGAGGGAATGCTTAGCCGTTCCAGCAGGCTTTTTTTCTTTTTCCTTTTTCCTTTTAACGACCCCTGTTTATTAATTTACAAGCTTTACATACAGGCCCGTTCCATATTGCTGCAATTTGCATGCTAATACCGAAGTTGGTGTAGTTTGTGAGCGGCTGCAGCTGGCGCGGGGGGGTGTGAGGACGGCGATGGCACTCTGCGGCTCTCCAGCAAAGAGCAGATCCGGCTTTTGCCAGCGCTGGGAGCCACATCTTGGTGACATCGGCACAGGGCCCGGCCAGGGAGGGCCTGGTGAAGACAAATGTCATCGTCAGAGAGCTCTCTCCATCCCATTCCCCACCGTCCCCCAGCCCGGTGAGTGCTCCCGGAGCGCTGTCGTCGTCGCTGCCGCTGCCGCCGCTGAGAAGAACGGCTGGATCCCCCGTTGTGGGAAGACAAATGAAAACGGGCAAATTAGAGAGGCACAAAGATACTTACCAAGATAATGCCCCTTGTTTTTTATAGCACAGTCTAGGGTTGGGTACTTCAGTGATTCGGGAACATTCTGGAGTAGCGCTTCTGAAAGCAGACACACAGAAACAAGCCACCTCCAGCGGCATTAAACATCAAACAAACATCGCTGCCCGTTCTCCCCATCTAAAGAATGAACTTTAATTTTTAATTTCCAGTTCTACATGTATTTTTCCATCTAAGATGCTTTTATCCCCATCCCTGCCCCCAGCTCTGCCCGTAAATGGGGAAGCTGAGGCTCTCCGCGATCCCCCGCTCCGAGTGCCGCAGCCTCGTTCCCTGAGACAGTGAAGAGGAGGAAGGAGCTTTCAAATTTCCTTTTCAAAGAAGCAGGGGGAAAAAAAGAAGCAGAAAAACAGGTGCTTTAAGATTTTCAAGGTGCAAACTAAATTACAAGATGCCCAGGAGTGTGCAATAGCATTTCATTGTTTGAGTTTGGAATAAAAGACAGATAATTAGGAAATTGGGAGTCTATTAATTTTCCAAATTTACTCATGCAAGAAGCACTGAGCTATGGTGATATTTGCTTACCTCGTCATTATGCAAAAATATATTAGCTAATTATTTTGACTAATGCAATTAAGATATGCATATTTAGCATAAACTATACAATGGAAACGTTACAGTCAGCAATTGCTGGGTTGCACTCATGGGCAGCAGAGAGGCAAAAGTCTCAGCACAGTCTCTGATGGTAAACCATAATATTGCTCCTATTCTGCCCGAACCGTTGTTATTAGTTCTGTGGCAGTAATTAATTTACTTTACAGCACGACTAGGTGGCACAGTTAGCAGCAGTATTCATTTTTGTGATGAGCCACCTGAAGATGTCAGATTTTGAGCAGCAGAGACTGGGCCTTTAATTGCCTGAATCAGTGGCAGGGCAGGATCTCCTACTAGGCTCCAATGAGCACAATGGGTAGCTCCATTCTTGGCCTTGTGTTGTCTAAGGCCACCTGGGTACCAGCCCTGGGCTGCATCGCTGTGGCCACCACGGAGGTGGCAATGAGTCCTCCCCTGACACCTCTTTGCTCCTACGGATGCGGGATTTGGTGCTGTCCCCAGGTGCTGCCACTGAGCTGGCAGGATGGGTCTCAGCCCCATTTGCTCCACGTTGGTCTGGAGGAGCCTCAAGAGGCTGGAGGAGGCTTTGCCTGAGCAGGCAGCTCCTCTTCACCCACTGTGGCACGGATTGTCCCTCCCTTCTCCATTGCACTGGCTTGTCATACGGGAAGGGACACTGCCTGGGACACTGCCTGGGACACTTGGTGTTGCATCCTGGCTTCCCTTGGTGAAAACCATTGTGCTGGGGGCACGTTCCTTTGGGGTGAGATGTGTAACTCCAACCCCACCACCACCTCTTTCCTCCCATCTCCCCACCCCAGAACAGAAGCCAACTGGAAACTGAAAATGGAATCATTTCAGGCAAAGCTGAAAAACTTAAGATTTTGTTACTGGCATGTGTTTCTGCAATAAAACCTCTGCTAGTGTGTGGGGAGTACCTTAGAGGCCGGGTTTGCTGGTAACCCCCTGTTTCCCGTTGGTTCCTGATGTCCCTCTGCTCCTCACATCCCTTCTTCCCAGGCTCAGCCTGGGCTCTCTGGGGGTCTCTGCCTGCTCCTGCCCTCCCGCAGGCTCAGCCTTTCCCTGAGTGTCCCTGCCTGCTCCTGCTCTGCCCCGGGGTTCCCCTTCCTCACCACTTTGGGATGGCTCTGGGGCTCAAACCCCACCAGCCAGCCCCCACTCAGCCTCCTGCACCCCTTTCGCTGCAGCTCGGCGGGCAGACGTGGGAAGGGGCAGGATTTGAACAGCATCAGCAATTCAGGTCCCAGTAAGGACTGCCAGCTTTCTGCTCACAGAAATCCCACTCTCCCACCCCAACCAGTTTCCCAGGGCCGTGCCATATGCTGAGCCGTGGGTAAGAGAGCTCCGGACTCAGCACGGGGAGGGCGAGGGTGGGCGAGGAAAGGCTCCTCTTACATCCATTGTGTGATGAGTAACGGGAGGGATCAGGGCCCCTTCACGGCGGCAGTATCCTTTCCCTCTTCCAGAAAAAAAGTCTGGAGGGGTTTTCCTTACTTGGTGGGTTTGCACAGTCCAAACGGGATTGATGCAACTCGGGAGAGGGTCTCACCGCTGCTTGCACTTCCAGGCATCCCAAATGCTTTCACTTCCCTGGCAGAAGGGCATGGAAGGGAGGGAGGGAGGACCAGGGATGAGAGGAGAGCCCGAAGCCTGCATGGGAACTCTGCAGGTTGGGGTGCCCTCCCTCCGCTGCGCCTCCAGCTCTGCTGGGCACTGGCTGTGCTTCCAGGGGAGGCGTTTTGGCTAATTTTTGCACCAACCATGTGGACTGTCAAATGGCTTCTGCTGTATTTTGTTGCCCTTTCAAATATTTCTCAAAGAGTAGGCTGTACCATCTGGTGGACAATCTGCCTGTGTGTGCAACAGCAATATACCTAGCGCAGCGCCGACGGGTCCCCGGCACCCATCGGCAGCCATGTGGGCTTGTGGTGGCCACGCAGCATCCGGGGCTGGTCCACACAGAGCTGGGCTGGGCTCTGATCCCCCCAGAGCAGATCATCCTCCCACTTCTGGGGCCACCAACATCAGAAGGATATGGAGCTGTTAGAGAGGAGGCCACGGAGGTGTTGGGAGGGCTGGAGCCCCTCTGCTGTGAGGACAGCCTGAGAGGGCTGGAAGGGGTTCAGCCTGGAGAGGAAAAGGCTCCAGGGAGATCTTCAAGCCCCTTCCAGTCCCTAAAGGAGCTCCAGGAAAACTGGGGAGGGACTCTTCATCAGGGAGTGGAGCCATAGGACAAGGAGGAAGGGTTTGACACTGAAAGAGGAGAGATGGAGATGAGATCTGGGGAAGAAATTCTTTGCTGTGAGAGTGGTGAGACCCTGGCCCGGGTTGTCCTGAGAAGCTGTGGATGCCCCATTCCTGGAGGGGTTCAAGGCCAGGCTGGATGGGGCTTTGTGCTACCTGCTCTGGTGGGAGGTGTCTGGGTGTGGAATCAGATGGTATTGAAGGTCCCTTCCCACCCAAACCATCCTGTGATTCTATGAACCCATCCTGGGCAGGGGCTGCTACCACATACGGATTGCACAGCTCTTTCCTCCATCCTGAGCATGCATGGGAAAGGCAGAGGTGTAAGTTCCCCTAAGGGAGGACTACTCTTCTGGAGCCACCTCATGAAGTTTTAAACCTCTTTCCTTTCCTTCTTAGTGATTTATTTCTACATCTTGCACGTTCACAGTTGCTGCTGACTCCGCACACTTCTCCCTTGTCGCAGCACACGCTGATAGGAGTTGCCAGACAGGTTAGAGACGGCGGATTATACATTGCTGACGCTGTATATAAATCCTCATTTATGTCTTACCACAGAAAGAACAGGACTGTCTTCGGGAAAATCACTCAAATAATTCCTCGTGGATCAGTCTACTTTTTGTTATCAAAAGTAAAAGGCTCAAAGATCCTAAGAGGAAAGCAGTAATATCAACATTCATCTCGCAATACACCTATCAACTGGGCCTGCCCGAGGACAGTGTTAAAATAATCACCTTACCCAGAGCAGATCCTCTCCCCCTGCCCGTGCACACACACACCTGCACAATGCACCTCTCTGCAGCTAACACGTGTGTAATACCCCTAACACACACCTACCAGCTAGTGAGAAACCGCCAGGGAATCACAAAACCAGCAGGCTGAGATCCAGGCTCTTTGCTGAGCTGCCATCCTCTGGAGGCCTTCTTGTAGCCCGGATCGTGGTCTTTCTCCAAGAGACTCAAATGCATCAACGACAATGGCTTTTGTTGATGTTTCAATGCCTGGGTGTGAGCTGAAAATCCATGATCATTCTGTAAAAACCTTCTGGGGGCCTGTTTTTTTTTCTCTTGCCTGCTCCAGAAGTTTTCAAAACCATGATATATGTAATTTTTTTTGTCTTGGGAATACGCAATACCGCGACAATCTTTCTCAGAGAGAGTTGAAGGAGTTGGGGAACAGATTTGCAGGCAGGTTCCTCTGCAGCCGCAGGGAACTCGGCTCTAAAACTCCAGGGCACAATCACTAGTTCTTAGAACAGCACTTGCCTGGTGGCCACAGGAGTTTGCCCCTCCTGGGCTACCCCCTGGGGAGGAGGTTGGAGCCAGTAGGGGCTGGTGGATGTGTGGGGCTGGTGGCAGGGGGTGATCAAGTTTTGTTTCACACTACAACTCTGAAAACAAAAGGGTGGGGGTTTTTAGTGATATCAGGGGGTGTTTCCAGGAAACACACCAGAAGGTCTCCTGGATGTCCCCGGAGACACGGATGCAGTGATGAGAGCTGCCCTGGGGTGAATGCATCAAGGACCACCAAGCATCTCTCCTCTCGCACAGGAAAAACCACGTCTTGTTCACACCTGAAGTCACTCTTTGAGCAACATTTCCACATTAATTGCTTAATTCCCAGAATGTCTCCTGCTGCTGCTGCCCTTCCTGGGGCTTGCTGGAGAGGAGCTGGAGCAGCGCCTGCTCCAGTGGGTGCCATCCCAGCTGCAGCCCCCTCCTCCCAGTAGCCCCACTGGGCCAGGGTTCTGTCAGAGCCCTGGTGCCCATCATGGCAAGGCACAGGCTGGAGAACATCCCCAGCTGCAGGCGAGGATGGCGAGGGTTTTATCCCACCCACCCACCTCCACCCCTGAATTTGTCTTTATTCCTTGTTATTTTACGTACGCTTAATATGTATGTTCTTAACAGCTCCGGGGGCCAGGTTATTTCAGCGATTGCTGGTATGCAAATCCCATTAGGCTCTCCAGGAGTCCTGCCACACATCTGACAAGGCTATCTGGCAGCAAATCGCGCTGGGGCTCGCGCTCCTACCAGAGCTCTCCTCTCCCCTGGAAGCCGGAGTGAAACTTAATCGGGAATTACACAATACGAATACTCACTAAGGAGAGACCGGACTTTACAAACCCTGCTGGCATCCAAAAGCCGTTAATCTTCTTAGGTAATGGTGAAAAATGCAGTGGAGATGATGATGTAACTCACCAAGGGGGAACAAGGAGCTCTAGTGAATGGGCGGCTTGAGTAAAACTTCTGCTGTTCTTCTGTTTATCCCATTCGCCACTTAATTACCCTTCCCAAATATTTTTTAAAACACACCCCTGTAAACAGCCCTGTTGGTGGTGAGAAAAGCAGCTCAAACTCACACCAGCCAGCAGAGAATGCCTTTTCCTTCCCTGTTTTTTTTTTGTGGGGTTTTTTGTTCTGTTTTGTTTTCATTTAATTAATTCCACAAGGAGTGGGGAAGAGAAGGAAAGCTTGGGAGTACTGAGACAGGGCAGCAGGTGGGTTGTGTAAAAGGGAGTGATCTTTGGAGATCCCAGCCTTGCTCTGGGTGAAGGAATGACAAGTCATTTTCAATACTTTTTTGTTACTTTTTTTATAATTTTATTCTTATTGTGATTTCCCACACATAAAAAGGGGACTGAGACCCTCCAGAGAGCTCCCTTCCTATCTGTATGCACGCTATACTGAAATGCCCGTGGGACTGAGAGGGGAGGTCGGTCTCTTCTCCCAAGGAACAGGCGATGGGACAAGAGGAAACAGCCTCAAGTTGTGCCAGGGGAGGCTTAGGGTGGAGATTAGGAAACATTTTTACACTGAAAGGGATGTCAACCCTCGGAAGAGGCTGCCCAGGGCAGTGGTGGAGTCACCATCTCTGGAGGGATTTAAAAGCCGAGCAGTCGTGGTGCTGAGGGACACGGGTCAGTGGTGGGTTGATGGTTGGACTCAGTGATCTGAAAGGTTCCTTCCAACCTGGAGAACTCTATGGGGCTGCCCCTGTCTGAGCACACCCCTGCCAGCCCCAGCCTGCAGCTCCCTTGGTCTCCCGGTGCTCGCACACCACAAGTCACGGGGAGGAATATTTACTGTGAAGGGAATGTGCTCTGTAATTAAAACTTTCTGCTATTAGGGAGTTTATGATCTCATGGTGCTATAGGAAGCGGAGTTTATGGTCACAGAATCAGTACTTGATTCCGAGAGTGCAATTAACAAATCACAGAAACAGTGTATCAAAGTGCGTCGTTAGAGCCAGAGTTGCTCTCCCCTAATGAAATGCTAGCTTTAGTAGTATAATTATTAAGATCACCATTTCACTATTATAGCAATAACTGGAGATAATTGCACAATATTATCTTTCACAGAATCATCATCTCTGCATAAATTAAAAGGTTCAAAATACAACTGGCAGGGCAGAACCCTCCCAGGAAATCCGTGGGGAAGATCAGAAATAAACAGCAGAAGTGATGACTTGCCTTGAACGCAGCAAAGACATGTGGCTTCAGCATGTGCTTCTTTCAAAAGGTGGTTTCTCTGCCTAATTGGCCCCTGGGGACCGAACAGTTCAAGAGAAGAATCAATTGTTTGGCCGTGTGACCAGAGGTAGAGAGAGTCCGATGGAGCTAAACTGTGGTTACAAACAGAAGTAGTGGTTACATGACATCTTTGGATCTATTTTTAATTAACTATCAGTAAAACCATGCAGTAATTATGGGTTGCCCTCGGCCCTTACCATCCGTGATGTGGAGCTCTTGCTATGATTACCGTTGGTGCCGCCCTTATCCCATCCTTCTGCTGAGGACTTTGAGGAGAACACAGGCACGGGTTGGGCTTGTGTGTCACCCAAGGCTTGGCTGAGCTGGGGATGTTGCAGCTTTCCTCAGTACCTGTGTGGAAAAAACATAGCAAAACCACAGCAAAATCACAGCAAAACCCAAGAAGACATTAGGTCTTTGCACATTCACAGAAAAAAAAACCCACTTTTACGAACTTTGAGAACTTTTCTGCTAAAACCTGAGCTGCTGGCAGACTTCAGGGATGGGATTTAGCAGCCTCCAGCATCCTTGCTCATCTCATCCTAGAGCAGACATCAAACCATGGTGGATAAAATGTGCCTCAGAAGTACTTCTCCAGTGATTAGAAATCAAGCTTAGATGCCATCCACATTTGGAGATATCAAAAATGAGGTTAAATGCCTCCTATCCTGGTCGCATAAGGGATTAAGCAGGTTCCATGGTGACTCTAATGTACTTTAACAGTGTCTACAGCCAAAGTTGGGCCAGGTCCACCTTTCTCCTGGGTCAGGGCACAAACCCCTGTACTTCTATGGAGTGTTTTTTACTGTGTGTGTAAAGACACCACCACCCGTCACCTCTGCTGTGTGTAATATGTGTAGACAACACAGAGGGAAGGGGGGGGAGCTGGGAATCACAACTTGTGCAGTTAAGCCCAGCTGCAGTCAGTAGGTCATCAGCATCCCCTGGCCACTGGTGAAACCTCCATTTCCAACCCAAACTGCGCTGATTAAAATCACAGAATCATAGGCTGGTTAGAGTTAGAAGGGACCTTAAAGATCATCCAGTTCCAACTCCCCTGCCCTGGGCAGAGACACCTCCCACTAATGGACTTCCACTTCAAAAAAAGCACTGGAAAGATTTACTAGCCCAGGAGTGGCATTCTTGCCTGGGACGAGGATTTCTTCTGATACAGGATAATTTCTTTCTGTGTAAAGCCTGGAAATTCAGAAAGCCTTTCAAAAGGCATGAGCATGGGCCGAATAATAAGCAAGTTGTGATGCAGATGGGTGTGACTTCCCGAAAACACATGGGTAAAAGTAAGCACCAGACAGGGCTGGATCTCTAGGAAACGTAAAAAGGGCCCATCCTTTACACTCCCACAACTTAATTCCTGTGAAAAGCAACTTCAGGGGTTTTAGGCCTTCGACCTGCGAAACTCGGAGCCTGGGCGAGGGGCATTGGCGTGTGAGAGTGGCTGAGGAGCTCTGTCCCTTCCAGCAGAGGCTGTCATTTGTGCACACAATTATCCTGTCGACGGATTTAGCTGCGCCCATTGTACCAACAGGAAAACTGAGACCAGCTACATCTGCTCGGCAGCTGCGCCAGCCCGAGATAGGCACCGAAACCCCAGCCTCCACGTTTATTTTTAGCCAGATGAGATGGAATTTATACAAAAAGACCAGTGAAATAAATATGAAAAAAAAAGGAAACCAACCAAAACCCCAAACCAAAACCACCCCCCCCCCCCCCCCAAAAGAAAAAGGCCATCTCTGCGATGTGAGGAATCCGAAGGGCGCCGTGCGGAGATCACCTCAGTGCAATATTAATGATCAGGGATGATGGGGGAAATGCTAAGTGCTGGGGAAAGAAAAAATAGAAAAGAGAAAAAAAGCAAAAGAAAACTTCAGATGTGCCTCACTGGGAAACTAGAAAGGAGGCAGCTTCAAGTAATGATTATTTTTATTTAGGAAAACATTATACAAGGGACTCTTTCCAAGGAAAGCAATCTGGGTTGTGTCTGGGCTGAGTACACAATGTCATCCTGTTGCAAAAAAAGCAAACATCGTACCAGGATGTATAAACAGGAGTGTCATGTGTAAGACACATGAAGTAATCCTCCCCTCCAGGCAGCGGTGGGAAGGTCTCGGCTGGAGAACGGTCTCTGCTCTGGGCACAGCCTTTGGGGGAAGCTGGGACCAGCTGGAGACGGCCCAGGGAGAGCAGCAGGAACCATCGGGAGATGAAAAAAAATGACCTGGAAGATTGAAAGATTCAGGCTTGTTTAGTCTGGAGAAGAGATGGGTGAAGGAAAACGTGCAAAATCTCCTCCAACGTGTCCGAGGCTGCTGCAGAGGGGAAGGTGCGGAGCTCCTCCCTGTGCCCACAGGGTCGTGTCTGTGGTGGCCAACCCACCTTCTCCAGGGAACACCTCCCATCCTGGGCCCCAGCATCGCTCTACCATGCTGGGAAAAGATGCACATCGTCCCTCATTTATCCCAAGGGAGGAAGGGAAACTGAGGCAGAGAACAGAACTCTTTTGTCCAGCCATTATCTACACTCCTGTCTTGGCTGCAGTCACGTTTGAAAAAGCCTTTGGGATGTAGGTTCCTATCTCTGCCAGGCTAGAATTAGAGATAGTGCACATGAATTAAATGGATCTCTTGTCCACAAAAAGAAGCAACACAGGTTTTTTCCCTTTTAATTTTACCCCCACCACAGAGGAGCAGCCTCAGCAGAGCATACTGAGCTGAGGTTCAGCACGGAGGTGGCTAATCTCTCCTCCGTGCTTCTGTACTTCGAAAAAACTGCGCAAGCGAGCAGAAATTCACCGTATTTCAGCTATCCTGTGAAAGGTTGTATCCCAGGACAGTCGCCCCTTGGGGAGGAAGGAATTTGTGACCTCGTTTAGCTGAGCAAGCACATCGGGCCAGAGCGCAGAGGCTGTCAGCATTTCCAGCCCAGCTGGAAGGGAGGTCACGTTGCAGGCGGGCTACCTGCCGCGGCGGGGGGCTCGCCGGGAAGAGGCCAGGGCAAGCCAAAGGGAACCAAAGCATTTCATGGGAACTCACAAAAGAGAGAGGAGAAGCTGGAAAATAACTTTTCTCCTTAAGCTTAACAAAGCCAACCCTGTGAGCGGCAAAGAGAACGAGATTTGTCACGCCCCAGGACGGCACTCAGAGAGACCAAGAAAGGAAGAAGCACTTTTTGATTGCTGGGAAGAAGTCCACCTAGCTGAAAGGATGTGGCAAGGAGAGCTAGGGTTAGAATTATAGAATAGTTAGGCTTGGAAGGGACCTTAAAGATCATCCAGTTCCAAGCCCCTGCCCTGGGCAGGGACACCTCCCACCAGACCAGATTGCTCCAAGCCCCATCCAGCCTGGCCTTAAACACTCCCAGGGATGGAGCATCCACAGCTTCTCTGAGCAACCTGTTCCAGTGTCTCACCACCCTCACAGCAAGGAATTTCTTTCTGGTATCTCATCTAAATCTCCCCTCTTTCAATTAAAAACCATTATCCTTCATCCTATAGCTACCGTCCCTGAAAAAGAGTCCCTCTCCAGCTCTCCTGGAGCTCCTTTCAGATACTGGAAAGGATTCTAAGGTCTCTCCAGGCTGAACAACCCCAGCTCTCTCAGCCTGTCTTCATAGGAGAGGTACTCCAGCCCTCCCATCATCTTCCTGTCTTCTGCTGGGCCCATCCCAACAGGTCCATGTCTGAGGACTCCAGAGCTGGACACAGTACTCCAGGTGGGGTCTCACCAGAGCAGAGCAGAGGGGTAAGAGCAGAGCAGAGGGGTAGGGTAGGGTTCTCTGAGACTGGTTTTCATTAGGGTTTACATTGTAATTTTTGCCTAATTAGTCTCCAATAATTAATGCTGTGAATGTAACAGAGATGTAATCAGACAAAATGCTGGTAAATAAACCCCACGGAAGCCATACATCTTTTGATAGTAATGATTATGTTCTTTTTTATTATTAAAGATCCCATTAGAAAGAATTTATGATTTTTCCCCTTTGTGAGAGAAATAATAAACATTACATTGGATGCTCTTATTTTTGGTATTGAGCAAGCGAATATGTGTAATTAGCCACAGTTAAAAAGAAATTTTGCCTGAATGGCTTTTGGGGAACATTACATCCAAATTACAACCCTGTAGATTTTTTTCATGTGAAAATACACTGTCAATAAATAACTCAAATACAGTTTCTCTGAAAAAAAACATTTAGATCCTGAGGAAAACACACAGGAAAGGAAAATTATGGTGCTGAGGACCTGAAAACCACTGGAGAGAGGACTCTGCCACCGTCACTATCACCACAAATGCCCTCCTGGTGCCTTTTCCAGGGGGATTCTTTGCTTTCTGGGAGTTTACCCACACAGGCTGACGCACCAGCACCCAGCATCAACCCCCAGAGGTACGTTTGCTGTGGGACCCATGCCCAGACCCCTGTGCCTGCCCATGTTCACCTGATGGACCTACTCCCCAGCTGCAGTGGCCTCCTCTCCCAGCATGGGAGATGGGACGAATGCTTATAAAGACATTAAACTGTCTCCAACCCAGTGAATCCCCAGCCCAAAAAGACTCATCCAGACTGGAGTCATCAGATGTGCAGCTTCATTCCAGCCAGATCCAGGTTGGAGCCACACAACTCCAAAGGACCCTGACTGTATGCAAGAGTTGCTGTGCATCTCTGATCCTGCAGCCTTCCCAGCAAAGAAACAAGCAACCACTGGGCTCCTTCATGGTTCTCTTGAGCGTGTGTGCCCAGGACCCACACTGTACATGCTATCTGTGTCCTTCATAGGTGTGACCATGGCGCTGCTCTGCAGGGACCTACATGCTAAGATGCTTCTCAAGCATGACCCGTGCCAGCAGTCAGTCATCAGCGTGACAGCGGTGGCACTGCCTGCGCCGGGGAGTGAGGCTCCTCGGCACCCAGCAATGAGGTGTCACATAACACAGCAGCTCACTCAGACACAAGCTCAGGGACCATGAAGTCCTAAGGGTAGTCAGACTGCGGGGGGTTCTGCAGCTCAGCCACTGCCTTCCCAGCTCAGGAGCCAACAGGCTGCTTCTTGCGCATGAGAAACCGTGTGGAGATGTGATTCAGCCACAGGCGATCTCCAGCCCACTTCAGCCAACGTGCTCTTGTCTTCTGGACAAGCTCCAAGCCGGGAGAGGACACAGACTGCTCCCACAGCGGGAAGATGGCTGGGCTGAACCAGCAGGCATGAAGAAACAGTCACAGCGAGGAACTCTCCATGGATAAAACCCAGAAGTGGCTCAAAAGCTCCAGTCCTGTCAGTAATGGGAAACAGGAAGAAGGAACAACTTTGTGATAACAGTGACCTCTCTCAGAGCAAGAAGGTTTTGCATTCCCAGGGTGGAGAAGCAATGTTCCAGCAGATGGCAAAGCCAGTGATTTCTGGGTGTTTCCAGATACCACTAAACAACCAGCCTGACACCCTGCCGTGCCTTCCCCAAACCGGGCAGAGCCAACACCATGCCCACATCTCATCTCAAGGGGATGTTGGGACTCTCATGCCAAAGAGCTTCTCCTCCTTCTGCAGCATCTCACCTCTGCAGAGGTAACGATGGCTTCAAGAGGATTGTTCACGTGGGGATGCAGGGCATCCAGCTGATGAGAAGGTTTCTCACAGCGTGTTAGGACAATACTGAGCTGCAGTGTTTTGCAGCTCTGAGGTGGGTTTCACAATGCAGCTTACGTCTGAGACTAACCTGGGAGCGAGCATCCTCACCAGAGGAGCCAAAGTTCTGAGCTGAACTTGATTCAGCACTGGTACTTCACCTCTGTGAAGCAGCCAGGACCATAAACTCTGTGCCTCCTCCCCCAGGCTCTTTCCGAGACACAGCTTTGGTGTTTCACAAGCGTGTTGTCAACGGTCCCAGCTTCGTCCAGGTATAAATAGCACATTTTAATGGGACAGATGCTGCCTCGCCCCCACAGGGCTGTGCTTTTCCAGCTGAAGGTGCACGTTCATACCTTCCACGGGTGCCGTTGCCGCAGCTGCGCTTGGAAAGGGCTTCTCCGGGAAAGCCATTAGGAGGGGAAGTCATTTCAAGATCATCCACCGGGTTGGAAATGTGGTCTCGGCAGAGAGTTGATGCACGTTTCAGCCACCCGGCAGTCTCGGCTTGTTGGGAGCTGATAAATGGAAGCGGCGCTTGCCCCCAGTGGGAAGCTCTGGGTTTTCCAGGGCGGCGTTTGCTGCGGAGCTCAGAAACAATGCCTGCACCACTCCAGTTAATGTGCAGCTTCCCTTCCAGTCTCAAAAACACAGGCCCCTTCTACAGTGGTGTGCAGCCCCGGGTTTGGCAAGACCGCTTAATTCCGCACACAGCAAGGCTGGAGCAGGAGCCTTTGCCGTTTTGAATCAAATGGAATTGGTGATTTGCATGCACCTTTTGAGGCAAAATCAAACATTTGCCCTGGATTGGCCCTAGTTTAATTAAAATGATGAGAATGTGCGATATGCTTTTGGTCTAAGGCAAAAAGGATGCACAGCACTGAAATTTGGAACAAACATAAAAAAATTGAGAAATGCATGGTTGGAAGTGATAAGAAATGCCAAGACTATGTATTACACGGGATCACGGGATGAAAATAGAAAGTATCCTAAAAAAATTCTGGCGTACTGTGAAACTGTTGTCGGCTGGTTTGGATGGGATTACATGCTTTATGGATAATGTCCCTGTAACTACCACTGTCGAGGTTTGTCATCTTTCCTGTGGTCTCTCTCTAGAGCTGATGGGGACGCCCATCGGTGTGAGCAGGTTTTCCCATCCCCAGTGGGTGTAAGGGGGCGGGGATGGGGATTTCATCTTGGACTTGGGCTGGGAGAACTGGGGGGGGGGTACCTTAACATTTGCACAGGTATATTTCTGTTTACATATCCATTTCTTTACGTGGTAAGGGGCATGTCTCTCGTAAATGTAAGGTTTAGAAAGAAATAGCTCGTTTCCAGCTAGTGCCATCCACTCTGGTAACCAAGGCCGCTCTCTCTGTTATTCCCATCACTTACATCTTTGTGCCGTGAGGGATTTAGGAATTTCAGGTATCAGTATTTCAAGATGTTGGTAAATTGGCTTTTGAAAACCTTTAAGCATGAACTTCCTTTTGGCCTTTCAAATCCCACCGTCCAGTAATGAGGAATACAGGCGTGTCCTCCCCCCCAGCCTCCACTAGCTCACATATTGGGAGTTGCTGGTGGGAAGAGCTCCATTTCAAAGAGAGAATTAGTGGCTGAAGGGCTTAATCCCACTTCCCAACCATTGCTTTCAAACAACCACGCCTGCTTCATCCAGCCTAGCTGTACCTGTTGCCCACTGTCCCATCACCTTCCCAAGTCGCTCCTCAGGCTGAAAGCAACCAAAAAGGTTGCCCCCCCAAAAAAAAGAAAAAGAAGTATTTTTAAAAATGTATTTTTAAGAGGAGGTGATGATAGAACTAGATTTTGCTTTCAGAAGAAAAAAAAAAGCCAGTTGAACCATGGCATTATTTATAGCCTCTGAGCTTTTCACTTTCAAGTTGCTTGTTTGATACCAATAATGGAAAGAACAAAGGACAAAAGGACATCTGACCACATTTTAGCCATTAAAAAGCTGCTCTCTGGCTTAGCCTGGTCACTTGGGCTGCTTTTGCAGTCACCAGAAGGACCCGGGTCCTCCACAGGACGTTTCTGCCCCCTGCCCTGGACACGTACCCCGGTGGCCTGTGCCGGCGCTGCCTCCGGTCGTGGTGGGAGACAAGGGATGCTCTGACCCTTGCCGAGGCTCGAGCTGCCCACGGGGCTGACATTGCTGCAGTAGCTCTTCAGCTGCTCACACCAACATGAAAGCAAAGTGAAGATACTATAATGCTGAGATGGGTTTAAAGGGTCATTTTTATAACCGCCGTTGAAATTCTGTGTCGGCTGCACACAGCAATTTCACATGATAAGATTCCTTCCCATATTAATTTTCCCCTTTTATGAAGAAACCCACATTGGGTCTCCATCAGCCCATCCCATTTCCTACAGCACCACCAGAGATGACTTTATTTTAATTTGTAAATACTTTGATGTCTGTGGACTTGGCTCTTGTACAGTCCTAAACTACCAGCAGGAGGTAATAGTTTCCAGGACTTAACTTTACTGGATTTCCCACTATTCTTCAGGCTCCCTGATTTGCATTCATCTTAAGGGGGAACTATTCATTCTCAAGCCGAATTTGCTTCTGCTGGGGGGGGATGCTGCTATTCCAGGAGTCACGCAAGGCTCCGCTCTTGCAAACCCACCCATACATATGGTTTGAGAAGAACGGGTGGAAATGGGAATAGAAGGGGCCAGGCAGCAAAACTCCAGATGATTTGGGAAAGGGGGAGATGCAAAGCGTAAGAGCTGGGCTGGGAATGACTTGGAGAAACTGGTGAGGCTTTGTCCCACCGTTTCGTGGGGACCAGTGGGGACCAGCCATCTCACCTCCCCCTGTGGTATCCCACTTTGAAAAGGGCCAGTCCCCCAGGACAGCTGCTCTCCTCCTGGTTTCAGTCTCCAGGAGCCACGGGGCTACACTCCCCAAAAGCCACATTTACTGAGGTCGAATCTGAGCAATCAGCTAACGAGGTTAAACCCTGCCTGAGGATAAAGGCCAGCTCAGCCCTGGCTCTTGTCACATGCATCAAAACACCCAGGAACTAGATGAACCCGAGGAACTGGTGACCGAGAGGAGACGTTCCTGCCCCCAAGGGCATCTTCAACCGGGACAGGAAGGAAACTGGGCAAAACAGCTCTGTGTGTGATCATCACCTTGGGCCCCAAAGCAGTAGGTTCCGTGCCCCCCACGTCAGTATCAAGCACCTCTTAGCCAGTGTACCCACAAAAACATCATGCACCACTGCTGTGTCCTGCCAGGCACGGGTCTCCCAGCTTCTAGGGCTGTCACAAGTGTCCCTGTCCCTTCAGGAGAGGGTGACTCGGTGTCCTTGGGTGCCAGGTGCTAAAAGCAGCCTTAGTGTAGGTACTGCTTATTGCCAGGGGTCTGACAGACAGAGAGAGAGGCACAAACATCCTGGCTTTGAGGCAGATGCCTTCTGCAGCCTCCAGACCCTGAAGGACCCAGCCCTTTGCGCGGGGAAAAAGACAACCCCAGAACTTCAATGCCATTTTAGAAGAGACATCTTACTCTTCAAACCGACCCTCCTCCCTCAAACTGCTTTGGTTTGGTGCCCAGAACATCTGGTCACCCTGTAGCCTTTTTTTTATATATATATATATATATATTTAATCCAATAGATGCGTTTTCTCAGCACATTGCCGACTGCCAGCAGATGAGCTGCAACTGCTGGCACCCGGGAGCCAGCGAGACATTAGCATGCACGGTGTCTGGGCAGGCAGCCCCCCACTCCCTCTCTCCCTCCCATGCCGTGCTGGGGGGGGGTGTGCTGCCAGGGAGGTCCCTGGGCACTACTGCACCCCCCCAAATTCAACACACACGCACACACGCACCCCACACCCTCCAGGGCACAGTGGTTTCCACTCAAAATGGGAGGTGGGAGGCTCAACCCCAGACAGGGGGCAAAGGGGGCTTGTTCTTGCTCTGGTTTGAAGATAATGGAGGGTTAATGGTT
>VZTM01005286.1:0-21627 GCA_013400555.1 Jacana jacana | reverse complement strand
ATTGTTTGGGGGAATTGGGGGGGGGGGAAGATAAAAACAACGAAATAACAAACCAGACAAACCAAAACCCACCAGAAAACCCAACAGCCCACCCCTGACTGCTCCAGCATGGGTCTGTCAGCCACAGAAGCCATCGCTGACAACTCAGCTGGGAAGGGCCACCCCACTGTGTGGAGCGGCGCTGCCATCCCACCCGGCCCCAGTGGGCAGCAGGGGAGAGGTGGGATGGGATCTGCACCCCCCAGGGCTGGCTGCGGGGGAATACAGGGTTTTTTGGGGGGGTTTGGGGGGGGGGTGAAGCCTGGAAAAACGCATCTCCCACACGGTGGCACTCTCCCGTCGGCTTTTCCCCTCGCCCAGGGCTGGAAACGCAGCACGGCAAAGAGCCTTCTCCATCATCCCAGAGAGCAGGAGCGATGCACTGGCGCTGTCATTCTGGCCATACTCCCTTTTACCCTTTTAGGGTTTCATTGGAATATTTCTGTGAATGCACTTAGGGTGACAAAATGCAACCACGAGTGCTGGAGGCACAAGCAGACTGTAGAAATAGGGCCATGATCATGTTGTGACCAGGTGTTGCATGGTCAATACAACAGAAAGGGTTCTGAAGCCTTGGCAGAGGCTGCCCAGGGCAGAGGTGGAATCATCACCCCTAGAGGGATTCAAAAGCCAGGCAGACATGGGGCTGAGGGACATGGGTCAGCGGTAGCTTTGCCAGTGTTGGGTTGATGGTTGGACTCCATGATCTGAAGGTCTTTTCTGACCTAGAACATTCTGTGATTCCATGATACTACTGTGTGGATACAACACCTTCATCAGTGATGCCCCCTGAGCATCCCACCTGCGGGCTGGCATCCCACCTGCGGGCTGGCATCCCTGGGGACACCACTGCACCTCCCAGGACAGGCACCCCACCTGGCCAGGCAGGGGTGGCCACAGGACCTGCCCATCAGGTGCTCTACCATCCAGTTGGAGAAAGTCTTCACCCCTTCACTGATGACCCAAGGTGAGCACAGGCTCTGATGCCACATCCCTGCCACGGGCACTGGGAGAGACCGATCCAGCAGACAAAGGGAAGGGGAAGCAAAGAGAAAGGCAGACAGCAGCGATTGCTGCCTTGCCAAGCCAGCCATGCAGACTGGGGCTTTTTTTGGCTGTTTTGTGACTGAAGGAACTTCCAAGAAAAGAAAGAAGAAGAAGAGAAAAAAAAAAAAGGAAAGAAAGCAAGCCCAGCATTTTGCGTGAGATTACCAGGAAGGGAACAGAGTTTCAGGGCTGAGGATGAAGCCTCAAAGGATTGTGAGAGGTTGGGGGTGGGCAGGGTTTAAATCTAAACCTCCATGATTCACGATAAATAATAAAAATTGTTTAAAAAAAAAATAGGAAAAAGTTGAAAATTGCAGAAGCACAGAGCAGGATAGCCACCCAAGCAGCAGGCACCGTGCCCGCCCCAGCCCGAGCCCGTGTCCCAGGCTCCTGCCACATGCCACGTGCAAACAACTGGCAGCGGGATGCGGGATGCGGGATGCAGGGCTGGGCCCCAAAGCCGGACTGGGGGGGGTCACCCCTCGCCCCCCAGGCGCCCAGGGGAGGGGAGCATTGGCCCTCTGAGACGGGAATGAAATATATGACAGATGGTTTAAAAAAAAAAAGAAAAAGCAATTATCAAAGGGGAAGATTTTGGAACATATCCTTTGAAATAAAAATTTGTTTAGCATTTTTAGCAGCTGAAATAATTTTCAGAACATCTGATGAGAGATTTAAGTGCTTCATTTCCTCCTCTCCCTCGCCAAGCCATCCGTTTGAAGATTGTCTGTGGCACATCGAGTTCTCTGTTTTACTGCTATTGGTATTTTTCATTGGATAATGGTGGAATTGGAGATCAATGGGAGAGAGGTAGGAACCACAACATCCCCGTGCGTTTGAATGTGCGGGGGCTTTTGAAATGCTCCACAGCTTTGCAGGGAGGAGGGAAGAAACCTATTCTGTGGTTCTTTAAATACAACTACATGAAAGTCTGTCTTATTACATCTTCCCTTTCTTCCCCACTTTTCTCTGTTCTTCTGCTCTTCCTTGACCAAAAAAAAAAGGGGAGGGGGGAGCAAAAAAAGAAAGAAAAGGGAATTAGCCGTCTACCTTGTCTGTTATCCATAGGAAGTGCCAGATCACTGGAAAAATTAATAAGATCACGTACCTGAAGGTGAGAAAGTGCCCTTATATCACAGGCTGCAGACAGCAGCCGGGCAGCGCAATATAACTCCTCTTTGAGCTCTAAGACGTGATCCTCATTTAAAGGCTAGAGAAGAAAAACTGCTGCTTCATTATCTAAATGTTAAGGGCAGATGGCAGTTAAAAATTTGCCATTCCCTTCTAGCTTGAGTGCGCTCGTTTTCAGCCTCAGAGTCCCCAGCCCTCTGCTTCACGGGCTCCTGGGAGAGTCGGGGCCGCGCCGGTGCTGCTGCCCCACCGCCCGATACGCGCCCGACTGGGTGGGGATTGACTCCAAATTCACTGCTCAAGGCGGTGGAGATGAGTGCAACAACCACTTCTGTGCTCAGAAGACGTCTCTTAAGGAGAGTGAGAAGTTTCCCTGGGATGCTTGCTAGTTTTGAAGGACTGAGGTGGAAAGAATTGAGGGGAATGGCTGCGCCCTGCGCTTGCCCAATACCGATTTTCAGGGCTAGAGCCTCCTGATGGGTGGTAACTGCTCCAAAATGCTTCAGCCAGCACAAGGAATGTGGATGCTAAAGGGTGAACTGGAGTACGGCCTCAAAGTCTTCCCATCCAAGCAGATCTTGAGCCTCGAAGAGGTCTTCCAGCCTACCCCCACCACCCAGCCGCAGGCAAGGGTCGGCTCACCTCTGACCACTTCTGGACTGGGAGGACAAGTGCCCTTCACAACAAAATGCTCATTAATAAAAAAGCACGTGGCAGTAGTAGCTGCTTTTCTCTCAGTTCAGATTCAGCCTCCCCGTGAACAATAGCACCCAACCTTCCAGGCGAGGTCCCAGCTGCGGGGGAGTGTCTGCCCCTAGATGGGGACCACCTTCCCCTGGGCACCCACCTGAGCCCCCCACACTGACGTGGTGTCGGTGGCGGGTCCTCGAGCTCAGAAGACGGATCCTGGGCGGTTGGGGATCTCTGGGAAACGTCTGGAGAGGCTTCACGTTCAATGGGATGAGTCTCGGAAAAGAGGATAACAAGGCCCTGAAGGAGATTAAAGAAGTTCGCTGCTTCTGGTGCGAATTTGGAGGAGAAACGCACTCTAATCTCCCACCGAAGGGGAGATTCAAGGCCTGTAAGTCTCTTAAGCCGTGTTTGTTCGGGCTCAGCTGTGAACTCCCCTCCAGCTCTGCAGCTCCTGCCCACCGAGGGGTGAGGGGAGGGAGCAGGACGGGGGGAGACTCGGTGCCAGGAGACCCCTGCCAGGGCTGGGGCATCCTCCAGGACAGCCCCCAGGAGGGGAGGCTCCAGCACCGCTATGTGGCTTCCCAGCCTCAAAGCCACAGCAATCACAAAGCGTCCAGGAAATTAGCACCTAAAACAAGGTAAGAGAAGATGCCACAAACCACAGCCCTGTCCCCAGGGAACAAGGTGGTCCAACGTGCTCAGCTGCAAAAGCTTCTCTTGTTGTGGGAAAAAGAAGGAGCACTACCCTTACAGCTAAACACAACTAATGAGAGACTGAGAATAAGCATTTGGAATGTTCCCTGTAGTTCTATCGAGGCTGAAGGATTTCGGTTGTTCAGCCTGGAGAGGAGAAGGCTCCAGGGAGACTTTAGAGCAGCCTTTCAGTATCTGAAGGGAGTTCCAGGAGAGCTGGGAAGGGACACCGTCAGGGAATGGAGTGACAGGACAAGGGGTAATGGGTTTAAATTGAAAGTGGGGAGATTTAGATGAGATACCAGAAAGAACTTCTTTGCTGTGAGCGTGGTGAGACCCTGGAACAGGTTGCTCAGGGGTGTTGTGGCTGCCCCACCCCTGGAAGGGTTCAAGGCCAGGCTGGATGGGGCTTGGAGCAACCTGCTCTGGTGGGAGGTGTCCCTGCCCAGGGCAGGGGGGTTGGAACTGGATGATCTTTAAGGTCCCTTCCAACTCTGACCATTCTATGAGGGCTCGGCGGGGCTGACCCTGCAGAGGAAACCGCTCCTGGCTGCTGGCTACAGCACACGCCAGAGGAATCCAGCCCCGGCATGAGAAAAGCAGCTTCCTGCGGCCCCGCGGGGTCCCCGGGCGGGCGGCGGGTCAGGATGCGGGGGAGCCCGCAGGAAGCCGGTTCCCCTGCCGGCGCGGAGGAAACGTGCGAGAGAAACGGAGCCAGTGCTTTCAGGGGAAAAGGGGAGGAAACGCGGGGCGGGAGCCAGGGGCAGGATTTAGCAGTAACTGAGAGGGGGCTGCGGGGGCTGGGGTAGTGGGGTAGGTTTGGTTCTCCTGCTCCATAAGAAAGGGGCACATTTTCCCAGGCGGGCACCTCCGTGCGGGGGACAGGACCCTTTGGTGAGGGGGACAGGACCCTTTGGTGAGGGGGACAGGACCCTGGCAAACAGGCCCAGCACAGGAAGGGTGCTGCCAGAATAAAATAAAACAAGAGAGAAAAATCCCCTTTCTCCCCGTGATTGCAGGTGGGTGGGAGGGAGCACAGGGGTAGCGAGGAGCTGCTCCACACACGGTGAGGCCAATGCACTTCTTCTGGTTGAAGGACTCACTAGATCTTACCTGGGGGGGCTGCCCGGGCACGGGGCAGTCCCGGCTGCACAGAATGGTGCTTTGGGTGCTGGGCGTCCGCGTCTTCCCCGGGAAAAACTTCATATGCTCTTGGGGCAACTTCCCAGGTCTGGGACTTCTTTACTGGTTTGGGGGTTTTGGGTTTCTGTAGGGTTTGGTGTTTTTTCCCATTCTGTTAGGACTCTGCTGTAGGCAAATCTGTGGTTTCCTAGGGCTGAGATAAACTAAAATAGAGACAATTGAATCAAGGAGGCTCAGTGCCAAAGCGGGGGGGGCAGCACGTTTGGGAGTACACTAAATCCTTCGGGGTTTGGCTGTGCAGCTACAGGGGGACCAAAACTCTCAGAGATGTGAACCGCTCCAGGGGCATCAGGTTCTCATTTACAGTTTTCATGTCTCACGCCTTTCCCTTCTTATTTCATGGGGGGGGGGGCTGTCAGGCACCGGGGGGTGTGCACCAGCCCACCCTAAGCACCCGGCCATAGCCAGGGCTCCTTTGCTTCCATGGATGGCTTTCCATCCATCAGGACCTGAGCACAATGAGTGAATCCTGACATCAGTGACTGCTGCAGGGGGTGGAGTGGGACGCTGTCTCCTAAATCAGCAGCTGAGCTCTTTTGTAACAATTAGTACTGAGAAATACATGGAATTTTCTTCATGTATTTCCTATTTGTCACTACCAGGAAGGTATGTCTCTCACCCACTGGGACAACACCAGTCCTTCCAGATGCCTTCACCCTCAAGTTCACGGTGCCAGTCCAAGTACAATCCTTGCTGACCCAGGGCAGCAGCCCCAGAGCCCCAGGGGCTGTCCATGGCACTGTCCTGCAGGAAGCGCTCCCAGCAGTAGAATATCAAAGAATAAATATTATCTAAAAAAAAAAAGAGTACACCTTTAGTGGTATGGAAATCTGTCTCCTGGCAATGGGTCAGACGTGCTGTATTGCAGTAAAGGTGGCACAGAACCGGGTACAGGCCTCCAATGTAGGCATTGGGAGGGATATCAACCATCCCATTTTGCAAAGGTTCACTGGTTTCTGATGCATTACTTGTCCACAACACTCAGAGCTTTGACCATGGTGAGCACTGAGGTGGGGATGGGGTGGGCTCACCCTCTTAAAGAGGTCTTACCCCCTTTTCCTTTCTCCAGCGGGCTGACTCACATGACATGCCCGTGATGAGATGCTTGGAGCTTTGGGGCTTTATTCCTACAGCCTCCCCTGGGGTATCTCCAGTCAGGACAATGCTGGCNGCTTGGAGCTTTGGGGCTTTATTCCTGCAGCCTCCCCGGGGACAGCTGGGGTGGCCTCGGTGGGAAGTGACCCGTATCTCCAGCCAGGACAATGCTGGTCAGACCGAGCCTGCCCAGAGAACAGGCACAAAACCCAAACCCATGTGAGAGGAGGGTGGAAACCAGGGCCCCTGGTGAGGAAGCTGGAAGGTAGTGCCCGGCGCGGGGCTGCCCGCCTGCTAAAAGAGAAGAGAACCCGTGAAGAAAATCCCTCGAGTTGAGCCAATATCAGCGATTGGGGATAAGCGAGTCCAAGGAGATGAAGCATGTTTAATGTAATTACACATCCACTCCTTGTGATGTACGAGCAGGCGAAGCATTACTAATCCCCAAACAGATACCTGCAGGGAGGACGATCAGGAGCAGCTGTTTGGACACCAAGGCAGGAGCCAGGCGAAGCCCCGCTCCCCAGCCTCTCCGCAGAGCCGGGGCTCCTCCGGCCCCTGCAAGATTTACAAGGAACTAAACAGCGCCCCGTAAGAAAGTACGTTAGCTCCTTATAGAAATCGTGCTGCCAGCTCATTTATTACTGTAAGAATGTGCAGCTTCTCCGTCACTGGAGAGGACTTCTCCCGAAATGAAAAATGACTCCCCTAACCGGGCGCACGGAGCCCGCCGTCACACCCGCCTCGGCTTCCCATTTCAGGCGGCGCGGAGGAAGACACAGCGCCTCGCACCCAGAGAGCGCCACTGATTGCTGACTGACGCCTCCTGCCAGTTCGTTGGGTGCTTGGGAGTTCATAAATAAGAGAGATAATAACGCAAACCGTATCTCTCCTCTTGGCTTACTCAAGAAACCTCCTACTTGGTGGCTGCTGAGGAGGGTTGAGCTGCCAGCACCGTCGTTTACACGTAGCCCATTTAATTACAAGCACCTAGAAGCTCTTTACCGCCATACCACAGCACTTTAATAACCCAGATTGTAGTTACAGCCCGTTTCCAAGTTTATTGCACTTCTTATCAAGCATTCGCTTAAGTAAATCATTGGAATGACTTCTGTGAATTTTGGGGGATTGCAGAACGCTGACTGGATGGGGAGGAGACGACCAGGAAGGTTGGATGGGACTGCTGGGAATGCTCCTGCTGGGGCTTCCCAAGCCCTGAGGGAAACCTCTCCCTCATCAAGGGCTGGGCACAAACGAGGGGGTCTGGCCAAGGAATATATCAAGGGGCTGAGGGTCAAGGTGTTGGCCCGTGTGCCAGGACTTGACCCTCTGGGTGTCTGCTGTAGCTTCCCATGAGGGAAACAGAAGCGGAGCAAAATATTTGGCTGTACTAACCAAAGATATTGGGGCACTAGGGACTCAGTCTGGTGGCACAGAGGTCAGACCATGCATAGAGTCTTACCAAATAAACAACTGTGTCTAAATCACCTCCCTGGAGACCATTCCTGAAGAGGCAGCAAAGTGCAGGAGGAGCCATTCAACCATTTCCAGCATTATTAAAGGGGTTTGAGAGCACACGCGCCACAGAAATGAAGTCGGTGGCTCTTTGAGATACAGATGTACTGGGTATGGCACATGCTCCTCCAGGACACACTTGCCACCACAGACATGTCCCAGAGCCCAGGAGGATCTTCTGCAGGGGTCCCTCAGTGCCTGGACCTGCTCAAAATGCAGGAGTTGAACCACCCAACTGAAAAAAAGAATCACAGAATCCTAGAATGGGTTGGGTTGGGAGGGACCTTAGAAATCATCTAGTTCCAAGCCCTTGCTCTGGGGAGGGGTATATTAAGCAGGTATATTATCACCATTTCATGCTCTTCTGATAGGAACATATTCCTCCACTGCAGCGAGATGGCCATGACCCAAAGCCCCGAAGCAGAGGGATGCCCAGGGTGGGTACGGGCACCTCTGCCCCCTTTCCCCTCAGTGTATGGCAATCCGTCACTGCCATCTCCACCTGATGCCACGTCTTGTCACTGCCACCAAAAAGCACATCGAGATCTGAGCCATCTTCTGCCCAAGCACATGCAGACAGGCAAGAAGCCTTTGTTGCCACCATTATCCTAAGGGGCAGATATAGGTCAGGGAGCCATTAGACCGGAGAGAAATCAGAATTGAGATTGGAGGTTTTCAAGGCAGATCTGATCAGTCCCGATGAACCCAAAATCTAGCCACGTTTGTATAAACAACTCAGACATCATTATTTTTAAACTATTGGCCAAGGCACACCATGCCATGTGTGTCCTGCTTTCAGGAATTAATGTCTTTTACTCGTAAGCCACCTACTGCTGTTTACTTTATTAATGACATTCTGGTCATCTCTCCCGAGGGCAGTAAATGAAAGCTAAATTTGGCTCACTGTCTTCATTTCAGCCATTTGCCCTGTCAGGCACTGACTTTTTATAAAGCTGCACTGAACACGGACAAATGCAGAGAGAATTATTGTTTGCTGCTGATGAGCAACCGTGTGGCAATAGCCCTGTTTTGCTGCAGGACTGACGAGAATTTTCCATTGTTCTTTCCCAAAGGCTGCTCTGGTGTGATCCCTGCCTGATGACTCTTCGTCACGGCCTCCAGTAACCACCACAGAGAGCGGCCCTCGCCCCACACGTGTTGTGAAACCCCCCCAACCACCCATCGAGAGGTTTTCGGGGAGGCTGGACAGTCTCACCCTGAACAAAAAAGGAGGGAGCCCCCCCAAAAGAAGAGCACACTGACACCAGCTAGCCAGGTCGCTGCCACCCCAGGCACGATGCTTCAGTCCTTAAGCTGTACGTTTTCTCCGCTCCTTTAGAGGTTGGGTATCGCAGGGACCACCCAAGTTAATTCAAAGCAAATGTCATTTAACCCATTCCTCGTGTCAGCCCTCAAACCGTCTCCAGCCCCTTGCACCGCATCCCTCTAAAAGGGAACAGGATTTTATGCCAGCACAATATTTAAAAACAGGGTAAAGCCAAAACTTACTATTTATCCACGAAGGGGGACGTCCCAGGAGGGAGATTGTTGGACACTCACATCCTCCTTCCCACCCAGGAATCCCTGCCTGGGGACGGGAGCGGTGACAGGGACCCACAAGGGTCCCCCCCAGCGTGAGTCAAAGCCTTGGCTGCTCGGGTGCCACCTTCCATCAGCTTTGGCCATCGGGCTGTGGTTGCTGAGACAGAAGGAAGAGGACCCACGCCCTCATTCAGAGGGTGCTGACACCCCGTGTCACACCGAGGACATTTTTCAGGGGTACAGACACCCCGTGGCACATCGAGGACATTTTTCAGCAGCATTAAAGTTTGGTGGGTCCCAGAGAAAGTGCAAACACAGGATGGGATCCAGGGCTGGGCACCCCCTGGACGCTGAAGCACCCAGAAACCGTGAGAAGGGGCAGGCAAACGCCAAGCAACGCCTCTGCTTTACGTGCTGGAAAACCAACTTGACTCACCAGAACAAACGTTCTCAGCTCAAATAATGGTTCCCATTATAAGGCAGGCTTGTCATTTCTTTAATGTGCAGTGTATGAAGGCAAGCATTTGTAGCAGGGAAAACTAATTGGTTTAGGAATCAAATTTGAAAAATGCAGCATCTTCACCGAGCAGTGGGAGCACAAACACTCCTATTTTAATGAGCTTCCTCTAAAGGAGGCTAATGCGTAATATTTCTCCGTACGAGTTTGCATTAGAAATCTGCTGAGATGGGAATAGTCATTACCTGCTCCTGCCCCAGCTCTGCACAGAGCCACCAGCTCCTCCCCAGTAACCCAGCGGCCTGGGCACAGCGCGACGGAGCCCCGCCAGCCCCGCCGCGAGCTGCAGGTGTGCGGGGCCACCTCTGCAAGGGTGCAGCCCCCCGTAGCAGCAGCACGGGGTGAATGCCAAATGAAGTGGGGGAAACCCGCAGTCCTCACGCCTCAGACCAGCCCCATCCTCTCCTCTGGCTCTCTAATGAGTCTCATTTATACTGCGGCAACCGTATTTTCCTCGTTATTTCTCCATGAATCCCAGGGTCTGTGCATCACCTTCGGTGGGGCTGCACTCAAAGGTGATGGCATCCATGGCTTGGCCATCCCCTGCAGCCTCCCATGGGATTCCTGTGCCCATGCTTCACCAGGCACCAGCATCTCCTTCCCCTGGGGTGACCCTGGGGAAGGGGTTCCCCATCCTGGTGTAACTGAGTCCTGGATGTAGGGCCAAACCCAGGAGTCCTGCTGGAATTGAGGTGCTTGTTGCATCCAGAAAACACTGCAAACCAAACCAAAATAAAACACAAGAAAAGAAAAAGACAGAGGAAGCTTGACCACTTGTGCTGGCCGCTTTGGTGGGAGCTTACCAACAAATATCACAGCAATAAACACAAACTCTTGCTGTTCTGAATCCATGGACCAAAACAGTCGGAAAGGAGGGAAACCCCTGCCAGGCATCGTGGCCCTTGCCTTTGGCCATCCCTGGGACACTGCTGTCCCACTGTCACCCCCCCCAGCCACTGCCTGCTCCTGCCCAGGGGATGGTGACACCCCCCACCCAGGGCCAGCCCTTCCAGCGGGGCTGCTCTTTCAGCAACCGACGCGAAGGGAGCAGTTTGGAGCCATTAAACATTACGCTCTACTTCACACAGACCCATCAAGAAGAGAAAACCCCAGGGACTGTGCTGGCCACAGGGGGGGTGTACCAGGTGGGAACGGGTTGGTTTCTCTCATTTGGGGTGGTTTTCTTTTATAACTTGGCTTTAGAGCCGGGAGAAGCCTGGTGTCCATCCCAACGTGGGAGCGGCCCAGAAGAGCTGCACGAGGCAGGGACTGCTCCACAGGAGAGGCAGAGAGGGTGACGCCTGCCCCAGCAGGGCTTTAGACACACTGGCACTCCCTGGTATTTAAGATGAAAATCCCTTTCAAGCCACTCGGCTGCTTTTCCTCACGTGAAATTAAAGAACTTCTCCCTCACCTTATCTTCAAAAGCTGTAGCCAGAACTGTTAAGGAATATGCTCCTATGCTTATTAGAGTTGTGTTTGTTTGCCTTCAGCTGAAATCAGTTTGAAGAAAGGCTTGCCAGATGCTTTTTTAAAAACAGTGGTAGAAAAAACACCCCAACAGCCCACTCGAGCTTGGGTGTTTTGGAAAGGATTTTATTTGCATGTCTTTATTTATTTTCGTTTCCAGCTTGCTTTTGCGAATGCTGAGAACCTCAGAGAAGTCTCCAACGAGCGACACCGTGCCGAGCCGTACGTACGTCCCCCAGGCCTTAGGTGTCACCGGCAGAGCCAGTCACAGAGCACACTGACCCCAGTGCTCATATGGAACTCTTGAGCTTTGCCAAAGCAGACACTGCTCTTCACCTCAAGGCAGAGTTGGGAGGTGCTTCTTCATAACCATGACGCAAACCCAGAATCGTAGATCAGAAATAAGAGGAAAGGTCCCCGTTTTCTACTCCTTGGACCACTGGTGGTCCATGGACAACAGTGTGGCAACCTTCCTTGAAGACTTGAAGCTTCTGGACTGGATTTTAGGAAGTGTATCTCTACCAAGAGGGTGGTCAGACCCTGGGACAAGCTTCCTGGAGAGGTGGTTGTTGCCCCAAGCCTGGCAGTGTTGAAGAAGCATTTTGGACAGTGAACTCAAGACCACGCTTCAGCTTTTGGTCAGCCCTGAAATAGTCAGGCAGCAGGCCTTGTAGGTCCCTTCCAGCTGAAATTGCTTCTACTCTGCTCTGCTCTACTCTATCCTTGTTGGCACCCATGGCCACAAAAGGCAAGAGAGCATCTGCCAGAAGTTTCAGAAAGAGGTGACGATGCCCACACACAGCTTGCTTCGGAGGCTGCTGCTTCTTCATCTCCTTCTCAGGTCAGGCAGATGGGGAGGTGGTGGGGCTTCCTCTCCTGAGCAGGGCAGAAGGAGGAGCCCCATCCCTCTTGGGCGACCAGGCAGCCTCGCAGATGTGGAGCTCAGAAGAGCATTGGGAAAGGTCAGGAGCATACATTAAATCTGCCTCCCAGCCACCTCGGCATATGCCAGAGGGTCTTCTGTGCCTGGTAACCTGGGGCAAAACTGACCTGGCAGCCAGGACCTGACACATCCCCTCACCTTGTCCCCCACCAGCCCATGAAGAGATGCCAAGAGGCAAACTGGAGCATCAAAGGGAAAAACAGGCATTTTCCTGAGTGGGTGTTAGGAGAAGAAGTGGGAAAGAGAAAGGACACTCAGCCCACACTGAGTTCCCCCCAAAAAGCACCAGCAGCCTGGGGAGAGGGCAGAGGCCCCTCCGGGACACCCCAGTCCCCTGTGTCAGAGCTGCTGGTGGCACTTTTGGGCAGAGAAAGCCCAATGCAGGCAACGGCCAGTGCTGAGAAGGGAGAAGCAAACCTGATAACGCACAGCAAGGACCGCAGCCTGGACGTGGGGGGACGGGAAGGCAGCTTTGAAATAAAAACAATGAAAAAAAATAAAAGAAAACATATTCATTTAAGAAGAAATAATAGCACCAGATCCTGCTGCCAGCTCTAATTGTGCAGCCTCGCTGAACTCACCGAGGCTGCAGAAGGGTTAAGGGAGAGCAGAATTTGGCCAGTGGCTGAAACAGATAAGCCATATGTCTGCACGCTCCCGAATGTGGAACAGGAATGACGACGCGATGGTCCCGCTGATAATAAACCGGCTGCATCACCACCAGAAATTACAGCTTCTCAGGATATTTACCTTCTCAATAAAACACATTGCAGGAAAATGGATATATTCATTGAAGCTTTTGTTTCCTAAGGAAAATGCAAATATATTGCCAGTGCAAAGCTCCTGGGCTCTGAGGAGAGCTGAACTGGACGTGCAGCGAGCTCTCCCCTGATGATCCACCATCGAGCTGGAGCCGGATGGCAGGAGAGGAGCTCCAGGGAAGGGGACTGTCCTCCAAGAGGTGGATGTGGCCACGACCGGCCCTGCCTGATCCCAGCAGGGGCTGGGTTGGGTACCCGGGCGCATCCCTTGCTCACTGGTTCTCACACTCACCAGCCGGAGCATCCTCAGCCCCACGCTGCACGGGGGCTCTTTGTGCGGTGCCAGCCCCGCGCCAGCTCTCACCAGCTATATGTGTTTACATTCCTTCTGCTTAATATTTCTGTAATCTTCTCTGGCATCATACACTAGTAATTTTTCTCCTCCTACTTCACACTTTTGATAAGCCTTCTGGTCCCGCAGCAGATGCATTGTGAATCTTCTCCTTCTAAGTATCTTGCATATGTTTCATTAAAAGTGTTTGTTTCTTTGATCAGCTTGAAGTTCTGATGTGAAAAAAAAATAATATATATATATATTAAAAACTAACTTTTTGGACTTTGCTTGGCAGCACCCGGCCCCGAGATGAATCTCAGTGTCGTGGTACAGGCAGTCACTCGGGGCCCCCATGTCACCGCTCGCTCTTTGCCAGTCGATTTGCCCGTCCTCCCGCCGGTGGCTACAATGTGTGCTGGCACCCAAAGATAGAAAAACGGGCTTTTTATCCACCACGTTGTGCGACTGCACACGGAGGAACATGGTGGGAGGTGCCAAATGGGAGCAGCAGAAACAGGGATGCATCTCACCCACTGTTGCTTAGTGATGGGAAGCACGGGCACAGGCTGGCGTTTCCCCTTGCGCTCCCAACCCAGGTGGGTCAGCCACCAGGAAAAAGGTGGCCACGGTGGCTGGAGGGGACAGGGAAGGCGTAGAGCACCCCAGAACCCAGTAAACACCTACAAGGAGGGCTTGTGGTGGCCTTCGTGGCAAACCGAGGTACTGCCTGGGCTGGAGACACCCTGCCCGTAGGCAGGTGAGGTGCTGCCAGCATGTGCCATGCTGCTGTCACCCTACACCAGGGTGCCACACAGGTCTCACCACTCCCCACAGGTGCCCTCAGCGCTTCCAGGAGGTCCAGGGCAGGTCTGAAGGACTGGGACGCTCCAAAGCAGGAAGGTATGTGAGAGCAGCATTGCCAACACACCCAAGCCATGCTCGGGGGGGTGGCCCTGGCCCCACAGTGCCATCACTGCCACCACCACTGTCGCTGTTCCTGGGAGAACTGGGGGTCTGCAGGGTCAGGGGAGAGACACAGAAACCGCCCAGGGGTCTCCAACCACCTCATGGAGCTGGCAGCCAGAGCTTCACCCCTCGGCTCCGCAGCGGGACAGGGGAGCAATAACCACCACCACAACAGCACCAGCAATAACAATAACGTTTTGCTGTGCGCCTGTGCCTACCTCTGCTAACGAGCACATGCAGGTGCAACAGCCCCGCCGCTATTAGCCCTAATATCCCCACCCCTCCTGGTTTATTGATTGCCCTTGGTGCTACCATCCCCTTCACCCACTGCAGACACCAGTCTTTCCCAAGATAATCTAACTGCAAGAAAATCCGTTCTTCCAATTATTGGGAAAAAATAAAAAGGTGCATTTTTTAAAGGGAGAAAAGGGTGAGCATATTTTTTTCCACCTCGCTGGCAGAGACACCAGCGTCTCCCCATACTTCCAGCCAGGAGGGATCACAACGCTGCTTGCACCAGCCCTCCCCGGGCAGTGGGAGGCCAGAGGATGCCAGGGATTCCTGCATCTCCTGATGCTGGGGGAAAATATCCCCTTTAAATGTCCCCAGCATGAGCTGCGCTGCCGGAGGAGCCCGGCCCAGCTCTGGCAGGAAAGACCCAGGCTTTCACCCCACTCCAGACACCCTGCCCAGTCCCAGCAAAATCCCAGCCTGGATTAATAGCACCCTTTGCACAGGGCTGGGGTTTGTTATTGAATGGCTCCTGACACAGCTGCCATTCATAAAACAACCCAGCCATTGCTTTTATTCCCATTGGAAAATGTATTTGGTTATAATTCCTGCAAACGTGTGGATGGTAAAAATAACAGGAGCGTCCTGCGAGCCCGGACACGGACAGTATTTTAACTTCCACTAAACCAAGTCAGAGGATCCTGGATTCCCTAAATTGCACATCCCTTAATAAAAGCAGTTTGAGGCCTTATTTCAGGAGGTGTTAGTGCTGGGTGAAGCATGGGAGGGACTGCCCCTCAACTCAGCCCCCCGCAAAACCAGCCAGGGGAGACCCCAGGCGTTTCAGTGGGGGCTGCACCATGATTCCACAGGGGAAAAGCAGGGTCTGCACCCCCTGCCCCGATTTACATCGACTCCATCTCACCTGGTGCTTCCTGACAGGGTGGGGGGGAGTTGGGAGGAGGGAGCTCCGTCCTTGCCAGTCCATCAGGGCGGCTCTGGAGGGGAGGAACAGATGCTGCCTGGCTGCTCACGCTGTCCTGGAGGTTGCTGAGCAATTTGGGCGTGATGGATGCGATGCTCCGAGCTGATTTCCAGCCTGGGAAGGGGCTCCCTTCCCGTCCCGCACAGCTTTTCCAGCCAAAGCCCTCAGACACAGCTCCAGAGCAGGACCATTGCTGCTCCCCACTTGGTGACGGCAGTGGCTCCCGAGCCTGGCTCTGCCCCTTGGTGAGAAGAACATGGTCAGTTTGGAGCCTTCTGGCCCTCCAGTGACAGCCCCATCCCCTTCCTGGCTTCACTGCTCAGTGGAAGTGACCGTTGTCCAGTAAGGTTGACCCAGGATTAAGTAATAAAACCCATATGTACTTACCACGCTTACAGTATTAAGACCCAAAGCAATACTCAAACTTACATTTAATTAACTGCAATTATTTGCACCAAAGTTAACTAATCTCTTCCTATCCCTAACCCCTAACCCTGTGATAGAATCACACCCGTGACTCTGGCTGCTCCACCCCTGGAGGGGTTCAAGGCCAGGCTGGACTGGGCTTGGAGCAACCTGGTCTGGTGGGAAGTGTCTGGGGGTGGAACAGGATGTTCTTGAAGGTCCCTTCCCACCCGAACCAGTCTATGATTTAGTGACATAAGGGGATGCAGGCTAGCATCTTATAGATGAGCACAGAATCTTGTTCTTTTTATTGCCAATCTGCAGGCTGAGAGAGTTGGGGGTGTTCAACCTGGAGAAGAGAAGGCTCCAGGGAGACCTTCGAGCCCTTTCCAGTCTCAACTAAAAGGTCTCCAGGAAAGCTGGGGAGGGACGCCTGGTCAGGGAGGGGAGACACAGGACAATGGGAGAGGCTTTGACACTGGAAGAAGGGAGATTGAGATGAGATTTGGGGGAGAGGGTGGTGAGAGCCTGGTCCAGGTTGCCCAGAGAAGCTGGGGCTGCCCCATCCCTGGAGGGGTTCAAGGCCAGGTTGGAGGGGGCTTGGGGCAACCTGCTCTGGTAGGAGGTGTCCAGGGGTGAAACCAGATGGTCTTTAAGGTCCCTTCCCACCCAAACCATCCTGTGACTGTGACCCTGGAAAGCAGCGAGCCCTTCTCTTCACTCCTGCAGGGCTGTTCTGCTCTCTCTGGTTCTCAGCTCCCCTTCTCTGCCCCCTGTGCCTGCTACAGCTACAGGTGGTTCACCTGAAATGCCTCCCGCCTGTAGCCATCCCCTTGGGCTCCCAGGCGCTAAGGAAGCCCTGCACGGAATAACAAAGCCCAAGTGGCTGAGGAAAAGGCAGAGTTAGTCACAGGTGGCCCAGCTCAGATAGAGGTCCCCCCCCCCCAGGTCCCTGAAAGTCACCGTGCCCCCGACTGCTCCCAAGTTTCACGTTCAATTTTTCCTGGTGTCTTTCAGGAAAAATGATACTTCCTTACCCATCACCAGCTGCTCTCTTCCCCCGGCAGGTATGCTGTCGAACATGTTGCATTCACACCACGACACGGAGCCTTAAAAAAAAAAATCACAGAGACACTAATTACTGGAGGAAAATTACACCAAAAGACCAATTTCCGCGTGATGGAGATGACAGCCCGCCCCCCCTCGCCCCCCCTTCCCCGGCCGCTTTGGGCAGCTCGCCCGTGAGATGCTGTCACCCCCCCGCATCCCGGGCCGGGTCCTGCTCCACCACCAACCCTGCAAATTCCTACCTAGGAAGGCAATTAAACCAGGGCTGCCATAGTTACACACCCCGGCAAATAATCCCACCACTGTGAGACTTTATATAATAAAAGCAAAAACGGGGGAAAGAAAAACAACCCCAAAAAAAAGCCAGAAAGACAATTTGTAGGAAAGCTGAGGTAGGGGTGATGGATTAGCTCATGCTCACCCACATTATGTATAATAAACGTAATGTATATCATTTATATCTATATAGTTCCAATTTGGTTGGAATCGGGAAATAATGCAACATGAATTCACATAAAATCAATTTTGTAGGGGAAAATTAAAATGGTAGAACATATTGTTTTATATGAAATATTGAGCCGCGCAGTCGTATTTGTTATATGCTTTAAGCAGCCTTCAGGAGGAAAAAGCATATTTGTTCCCTTTGGAGCTTCTTTATAAGTGTATAAAAGCTTTCATTTCATATGGCCATAAACGGGGGGAATTTCACAAAAACACCATCAACGTTTTTCTGCCTTTTTCCATCACCATTAGAATGTGATAAACAGGGATTCGGAAACACCCCCCACCCCCAAGTTCCTTTCTTTGCTCTTCACTTATCCAGGGGGCTAGGCTCGCTTGTTAATAACAAACAGTCATTCTTAGAAACTGCTGATGATTTCTAAGAATCGCTTTTGGGGGGAAAAAAAATCTCCAGCACGTTTTGCCCGCTCTGCTGGTTTTGGAGGTTTGGAGCCCGTGTCTATGCCTGTGACACGTGTGGTGGCAGGAAGGGCAGGAGATGGAGATGAGAGCTGGGGAAGAACTTTGCTGTGAGGGTGGTGGGAGCCTGGCCCAGGTTGCCCAGAGAAGCTGTGGTTGTCCCATCCCTGGAGAGGTTTGAGGCCAGGTTTGAAGGGGCTTGGAGCAACCTGCTCTGGTGGGAGGTGTCCAGGAGGTGGGACTGGATGGTCCTTAACGTCCCTTCCCACCCAAACCATTCTGTGGTTCTACACTTGCAATACTTCACTCTGAGAGACCACCATCACCATGAAGTCCCCCTCAGAGCACACCGTGTCCCTCAGAAAACACCTGCAGCCACCTGAGCTGCTGGATCATCGCTCAGCAGAAGAGCCCTTGTGCTTCCCAGGGCCCTCAGGGCTCCGTGTTTAGAATAAATCCATTTAATGCACGATTCAGAGGAGCTAGGTGTTCACCCTGCGGCCACAGTGCCTGCAGCAGCTTGCACAAACGTTGGCAGTTCCCAGGACATCACCAGACCTCCTTACCCAAAACCAGTCCTTCCACAGGGACGAAGCAAAAGCCACCCCTGTGACAGCCTGTGGAACCACCGCTGAGGTACTGCCAGAGCCTTCACCGCTGCAGATCGGTGGGGACAAAGCCAGAGAAACAAACTGCCAAGAGAAGGATTTTCCCCACAAGCCCCAGTTTGAAAGCCCCCCTCCCCTCCTCAACCCCCATCTCTCCTGCTGCCTCAAGGGAATACTGCCAGCAGTTCCCAAACAAGCTACGTGGAGGTATCTGAGACAAGGAGCGGCGCCCAGCAGGGTGTAAAAAACATACTGGGGAGAGAGAGCTAAAGCAAACCAGGGCCCCAGTAACACACCTGGCAGCCTAACCAGGCCCAGCGGTTGGGATCCTGTCGCTCACACACACCCGCTCAAGCCTTTGCTCTGCGCCTGCCCGACGCTGCTCCTGCCACATCTCCTGCATTCTCGGTGACGTGGTGGCTGAGGGAGACGAGGGGAGGGGGGAACGGGAGCGGGTGCCATTGTCACAGCTCGTGCTGGGTGCCAAGCTGCCAGGATGCTGCCAAAGATAAGGGAGACTTTAAGATGTCTATTAAAAACCGCCGGTGTTCTGAGAGGCGGGAAGAACCGGCCTCGTGCAGAGGTAGAAAGTAATTAGGTGACTCTCCCGCAAAATATGCAAGCCTGTTCTCCGGGAATGATGCACGGCCTGAGAAGTGATGTCTCCATTTCTTCCCATCCTGGGCTACACCCGAGATGTCTCGCTCTTCCAGCTCTCCAGCGCTGGAGCTGGCTTCTTCCACCACGGAAAACCACAGGCAGGAGAACTTGTTAGAGTGTGTGTGTGTCGGGGGGGGGGATAAAAATACAGAAAGAAATTATTAGATCCAATAGATTTTTAAGCAACCTGCTGACCTGTGTGCAGCGAATGCCTCCACCTTGCTCCTCCGTCCCTCTTGGCATGGTCCCACAGCTCCTTTGTTCCTCTCCATCACCCTGGCTGTCACTGGAGATGCTGGTCGTGGCTTGGGAGGACATGGGGCATGGCCACCTTCCCCTTTCCCGGGGATGAGAGCTCCCGTAGGCCGGCTGGCGAGAAGCGGGGTGGATGCAGGGTACAACTCACCCTGGAAAGTGCCGGATCTGCCCTGGGAACTGCCAGAGCACATGTTTTCCCAAGCTACCGCTCGCTGGTTTAGATTATAAATAACCTATCCCCGGGCACCAGCTAGAGGCTCCCAGGGAACCGAAATGATGTATGAAACGGGCTTCCCTGGGAGCTGTAATACAGATTTCTTACAGTTGCAAGCATGGTCTAGCTCTTCAGGAAAAATGGACTGATAAAACACACATTTTAGATCTTGCCAGCCCTCAAAACACTCCACAAATTAATCCCACAATTATGAAGCCCTCCCTTTTCTTTGATTTACCACCATATCCTTCAGGAAAAAAAAATAAATATAAATCCCCAGGTTCAAGTGCGTCAGAAAACATTCCTCCTTCATCTGCTGAAGGTCTCCTCTCCTCTCCAGCTTAAGCACTTCCCTCTGTCAAATAGCCCTTTGAAATCCACCTCTTCTGAAACCCCAACAGCTTCTGGCCACGTAATAAGGCAGGACTGGAGGTAGGGTAGCGGTGTGGGACACCCAGGCAGGGCAGGTAAGGTGTCCTGAGTCCCCTGGCCATGGGACCAGCCACTGCGTGGTCCTGCACCCACCCACATCAGTGAAGATCTGCAGATCAGAAAACCATTAAAATTCACAGGTTTTAATTTTAAGAACAGCTACTTGCTGTTCGCTACTCAAGGGCCCATTGCTGGCTCATGGGCATCCTGGTGTCCATTGGGACTTCCAGGTCCTTTTCCTCAGAGCTGCTCTCCAGCAGGTCCCCCCCAACCTGTCCTGGTGCAGGGGGTTCTTCCTCCCCAGGGGCAGGACCCACCACTTGCCCTGGTTGAATTCCATCAGGTTCCTCTCTGCCCAACTCTCCAGCCTGCCCCGGTCTCACTGGAGGGTGGGATCTCTAAATCTCTCTATTTCTCTCTAAATCTCTGTTTCACCACCTGAGCCCGCAGCGTGCAGAGGCAGGGCTCTCAGTGGGTAAAATACACGATACAAAGGTTAGAAAAAGTCACTGAGCAATTTTTATTGTCTGGGTTTGGTTTGTTCTTGGTTTGGGGTATTTTTTTTGTCAAGATGCTGAAAGTTGAAGATTTCCCCCCCTCCCTCCCCGTGTTAATAACACAGTATTAGTTACACACGACTGCTTTACTGGAGTGAAACCAACACGGCTCCTGCTCCCTCCAACCTGCCTTTCTCTGCCCTGGGCCAGCAGCTACTGAAGGAAACAGAAGCCCCCAGCGTTTGCGCTATGGGTCAGCATTCAGCGCAGCAGGAGCCCCAGAGCAGACCCAGCGCTGTGCTCCAACCCTGAGTGTTTGCAAAACATACCAGGGGAATACCTGCTCCCAGGGGAAAGCTGGGGAAATCCTGGGATTGGGTAGCTCAAAGGAAAAACTCCTACAGAAGCCCTGCTTGAAAATGAACCACATCCCAGTGTTGGGCCGATACCTTAACGCACGGCTACTCAGCTACAAACCCACACGGCTCAGATGGGTCCAGATCACTTGTTTTGGTGATCTGGGGGTTCACAAGTGAAAATCTCCTGCTGAGCATTTCCAAGAAAGGGGATCTCAGCACTCTCCCAGCAGTGATTCCTCGCTTGGCAGAAGCAGGCAGGTAGGTTTCCCTGGCAGCTCCTCCACCATGACAGGGCAAGGGGCAATGGACACAAGCTGGAACACACAAGTTTCATCCAAATATGAGGAAAAACTTCTTTGGGGTGAGGGTGGCAGAGCCCTGGGACAGGCTGCCCAGGGAGGGTGTGGAGTCCTCTTCTCTGGAGACCTTCAAGCCCCTCCTGGATCTAGTCCTGAGCGATGTGCTCTGGGCAACCCTGCTTTAGCAGAGGAGTTGGACAAGATGATCTCTAGAGGTCCCTGTCCCTGCCAACTCTGATGATTCCATAATGAGTCCTACCCCTCTGCAAACCCAGGGCTCTCAGGGAAGTTCACATCACATGCCATCATCAGCATGGGAACTGGAGAAACTCAGCTTCCCTCTGCACTAGAGGCTAAACATTATCCATCTCCTGTGCTTGGCTGCTGGTTTTACCCCGGTATATCCAAGGAGAAAGGCCCAGTAGATTTAAAGAAATAAACTGGAAACATTTCCAGCAGAAATTCACTTTATCTTAAACATTTACCTGCCCCTTGGCAGACACAGCAATGATTATCAGCTCCCCACAGAGAGCTTTTCTCCCCTTTCTCTGTCTCCACACCATATCTCGGGTCTCACCCGGGAGAGCTGCTGGGAGTTAGCCCCGGTGGGTAGCACCGCCCCCCGCTCACTCCCCACAGCAGGACTGGGGCAAAACCAGACAGGTAAAAGTGCCGAAACCAGTGGGTCAAGATAGAGTTTAAAAGGTAAAGCACAAGCACGGCAGGAGGAGGAACTCCTTC
>VZTM01005283.1:153341-228018 GCA_013400555.1 Jacana jacana | reverse complement strand
GGCAACAAAAAACTACGTGGCAGCCACTCGCTCTAGAGCCCGTCCACAGTCGGGAAGGCAAAATCAGAAGGAAAAGGCAAAACTCGTGGGTTGAGACAAAGGCAGTTTAACAAAACAACACAACAGTAACACGGATAAAGGGAATATAAAAACACAATTACAATGCTGACCGCTCACCGACTGCACCTGGGACCGCCCCCGACCGCGCCCTGCGCCCCCCAACTTCCTGTCTCCCTCCCCTTCCCGGCTCCTGTTCCCCTACCCCTTCCCGGCCAGCTCCCCACTACCCCCTGGGCATGGCTCACATGGGATGGAATACCTGTGCCCTGCTAGGAGAATTAACCCTGTCCCTCCTGGAACCAGGACTCTTGCCCTGCCTTTTGCTCCCCATACAATCCTTCAAGGGGAGGGATTATCAAATGCCTGTGGTTGCTCTGCAGTTCTTCAGAGAGTGTGGTATTCTGGGTCTAAGTGGCAGCTCAGACTGCCCTGTTCTCAGAAGTGCCCCATGGATTAATTAGTTCATGTTTTTAATGTGCTTTGATGTAGAAAGTGTTGTTATTACTTAAAGCTCTTGAACTATTCCTTACTGTAGAGATTCAAGACCTAAAGGTTTTACTTACAAAAAATATGTATGCTGGGAAACACAATCCCATTGTCTGAATTCCATTGAGTTTTATTTTGTGGTTTTCTGTTGCCATCTAGCTGCCTTCTAAGAACATGTTATTTAATTTTTTATATATATGTATATATTCTTTTTTAGTATAGATATTGCCTGATGTTAAAATATTTAGGTTTATTCTGTTTTTAATTGCATACAGAGCTGCTTTGATTGAAAATATTTAGACTGATGAAGCTCATTCCAGCAGACTATATTTGTATTTGTGCTCAGCTCCTCAGGAAATCGTGTGTCTCTGTTGCTTGGCTATAATGCACTGAATGAAGCCAGTTCTTTGTTGTTAGGGTTTTTTTGAATAAAACTGGCGTAGGGACTTTGGAAGGAAAATGCTGCTGACTTCTCAAATAATTATAAGAAAACGTGTAAATCAATTTGTATGTAAACTGTATTCTCATTCATTGTATTGCTTTGAGTCAGAAACCTTGGAAAAGTGAGGAGTAGGTTTTGCTGCAGGCAGATGATGTAACTGATAAAATGAACAGGGATTAATATGGAGTAATTGACAGTGCGTCTGCTTTAAAGGTGTCTGTGCCACTACCTGTTGATCACACACAGTACTGCAAGTTGCTGAAAGCAAAAGCTTCTTTTTACTTCTTCCTCTAATGAAGAATCATTTCCTTTATTCTGCCTCTCACTGGAGGCTGATCAAGTCCAGACTTCAGACATGGCTTTGCCTGAAAAGATGGACACAGTAATACGGTGGAAACACTTTTAAAATCTAATTAAACATTAACAGTTGTTTCATTTATTATAATTCAACTTGTGAATATGTGAAGTTAATCTTTTTGAATGCTTTGGTTCTAGGAAGATCAAGTAGTTCTAGTGTCTGCTAGAAACACCAGGGCTAGCCTGAGTTAGTGAATATTATAGAACATAGTTGCCATCAATGAACAGAATGTTTTCAGAAACACAGCTGCAGTTAATAATCTTCAAGAGTAAACAGCATTATGGACAAATTTGTTGAAAGCATATTCTATATTGGATATTAAATTCTTGTGTACGTGTGTAGACAGCATAATTCTTGGGCTGTGGAGGTCTGATACAGGGCTTTGGATCGACGCTCAGCTACCAGGATTTGCATGTTTGCATATAGTTTGTAAACAGCATGATTTGGAACCCAGTCATGTCCTGTGGTTTCCACATATCCTTCATGTTGGATGAAAAATAAACTGTCTTTCAGGGCATTGTGGAAACAGAAATATTTAAACAGACAGTCATTGCATGTGGTAATTTTTCTGTTGTTTATAGCCTTTAAATCAAGGTTTGTTGCCTATCTAAAAGCCACTGTGATAAATGCATTAATCAGTGGCTGAAATTTGAGGGGACATTTAAGGAGATCAGGCTAAATTATCACTATGTTCCTTCAAGAGTAAAAGCTATAAAAGCAATACTGAGCATATGCACAATCAGAATTGTATGTACCACATTTATGTTGGAATGGGTATCTACTGTTCTAAAGCACTTTAAGAGGACAGGAGGCGGCCTTCAGTTTAGCCCTCCCTTCCACATAGTCAACATGAAGACTGTGTTGGTTTAGTGCTGTTCAAATAGGAAGGAAAAAAAGAACATCTCTCCTTTATTCATAACACAAAGCTGTTGTGTTTAATTCTAGGTCAATATTTTTTCCCCTAATAAACAAGAGAATCTTGCATTTTGGAAAACTAAGAGTATGTTTTTGAGTAGCTGCCAGTACTGTTATACATATAAAAGCTGCTTGTGATAATAAGTATGCACCCATCCCATCAAGGAAACGGGGACATCTTGCCAATATAGATTAGATTGTGATGGATATTAGACAGTAAGGGAGAACAGATTGATTTATATAAATGTGAAGTATTTAGTGGTTATTCTTCAGCTTCAGATAATGAAATGCCATTGAGGCACAGTTAAATTTCTGTTTATTAACAAACATCTGCTGCTGTAAGGAGCCTGCCAGGAGCATGGTCTATGTTTTGAATTGGTTTTTATATCCTGGTAACTCTCCATAGTGTGTGAAAAATGCCTAAGTGCTGGAGTGGAATTCAGTAGTTCTGCCTTTAGTAATAATTTATCTGCTACCTTTTCTGTGATTATTCCTCTTCTGGTGATTCCCCCCTTTCCCTATATAAATCGTAGCGGAAGGAAAACCTCTTTGCCCCTCTAATGACAAGGTAGTTTATCTCACAGCTTTGACGTGCTTGAATGTTTATTTTATATTGTTAATAATTTGTTAGTATTTTCACTATGTATGAAGGTTTGGTATCTGCCTAACTGTGGTAGCAGCTGTGAAAGCTGTTTGGTTGGGAAGAGTAATTTTTGGACTCAAAGAGATCTATACTGCCACCCCTGAAGATCCCACAGTGCGTGCTGAGTGATGTACAGGGTAGGATGACATGGGGGAGATGAGACTAGTGCTGGTTTTGGAAGGATGAAACAGAGCCATAATATCTGTGGAGATGAACCACAGGGCTGCTTATCTCATGTGTGCATTTACTTCCCTTTCTCCTTTTCTATGGTCACCCTCACTTACGGCCTCTATATGTTCTGATTAATCCTGGGAAGTTACTGGCCGGCAGCTCTCTCTAGTTTCACTGTTCATCCTGCCCTTCCTTCTCTGTCGTTCTCCAAAGACGTGTGTTACGGTTGTGAGAGTGCAGCAATCATCACTAGCAGGATTAGTTAGCAGGATTTCTCACTGTATCTGCTCAATTCTCAAACACCCAAAGATATTTCAGAGTATATTTTCTGTCATGCCATAGTTGTGCCATACCTTTTATTCGTAGAGGCAAGACCTGCCTAATTTCTCATTCCCCGGGCTCAGAAGTTGGCATGCTAGTCACATGCCAACATATCTAAAAAATTACTTTGCAGAAGGAATTCTAGAGTTAAATAAACAGTTTCGTGTGTTCAGTTATACTAGAGAATTACAGTAAGGTGACCAGTTAAAATTACATTTAGGTGGTATTAGTTTAAAGAACAAAGAACTTAACAATGTGCACATCTAGAAAAAAACACAGATAATGGGTTGGAATAGAAATAGTGCATGGCTGAGATACTGCTGAGACGTGGGCCAGAGCAGAGCTTTACTGGCAGCACACTGTGCTGCTATAAAGACGATCATTGCTCTTCAGACTGGCAGGAATTGCTTGGGGGACTTACCTCCTACAATGAGGAAATGCCTTGAACCAGTCTCAATCGCTCCCCACCCTCTCCTGGCAAAATGCTGTGCAGCTTTGGATGACTTTCCTCCTTTGGCTGGAAAGAATGGTCACTAAAATGCAAAGCCATGGGGAGGACAGAGGAACAGGCAAACTCAAGGAAAAAGCTTCCCCTAAATAAGTACAGAGTATATGTAGCAGAGTATATATGAGAGTCATGGAAGACAGTACAAAAGTTCTCCCTCTCCTTAAAGAACCACCTTGGTAAATGCATTTTCAAGCTTATTCCCAACAAAATTTGTTTTCCTTTTGATGTTTAAATACCCTTTAATCTTTCTGAATAGCTTGGTATTACCTCAAAAAAAAACAGACACAAAGAGAACAAAATCCTGCAAGCCTCCTGCTTGGCAGACTCTTGCTTACCATGGAGGAGTGAGGGATACAGCTATTTACTATGGTGCCTTTGGTACATTAACTTGTTCTGGGGGGCCATACTTTTGCTGTGGGGGAGAAGAGGCTTTGGGCTTGATGAAGGCACTTTTCGTTAATTCTCACAGAACAGTTTCCATAGGGTGGCTGGTGCAGTGATTCATTTTAGCCTGCAAGTGGCATTGTTTGTCTGGTTACTGGACTCAGTAGTCTAGTTTATTCGAAAACCTTACCTAAAGTGAAGTATTTCAGAATCGTTCTTTTTTCCTCGAGTGTTTGTGTATGACAGCCCGTTTGCTGACTCTGGAAATAAAATCAAACTAGAACTGTGTCAACTGCAAGAACTCTCCCTCGGTTTGCTCTAAACCCGTCAATTATTGTGGAGCCACTCCTTGGCACTGCAGAGGGTTTTCTCTCCTTGAACTTCAGGAACACTTCTAGTCAGCATCCATGGTTTCATAGATGCCCTTCTGAATAAGCTGCCTAACTTGGGATTGTACAAAGGGCTCTTGTGAGGGGGCAGCCTATTTCCAAATTTAGGAGAAAGTAGGACTTTGTAAATCCCATGAACTTTACTTATATTATTTCCACCGCAATTTATGCATAGACTCCTTTGGCATTTTCACAGTGTACCATGTGGTGTCTACAGCTCCTGCCGTGGTTATTCAGGTTGTGCTCCATTATATAAATGTGACTCTTAAGAATTTTAGCATTGGCAAGCAAGGGAGGTGCATCTTCTATGAAGTTACAGGCATTAAAACAGCATATTTGTTTCTAGAGGTGATTTCTTAATCTGCTGCAATTAATTTTACTTGTTTATCTCCTCAGTGAAAAAATGGAATAGAAATTCTGAATAGTTTGCTAATCACGGCATTCCAGACGAACCTGAAAACAACAGTGCATTTTCTGTTGATCCATTTGGGGTGATTTTTCACTTTTGAAAAAGTGGAATGTATTCCCACAATGACTGTGCAACCCGAGAGGGAGTCCCTTTTCTCATAAAACTTTGACTAGGAAATGTGGGAAGGTGGTTCTCCTGTGTGGCTGTGTTGTGCTAAGGAAGGGATATGGGAGCTGGGAGTCTGGATTCATTTATGGCTTTGAGAGAGATCTTTGCACTTATGTAGCAAAAGTATTTAGTTTGGATTCGTGGTACACTTGCAAAGTGTGAATCATTATCTTTAATTTTTTAAGTAGAGAAACTATGGCCAGTTCAACACATGAAAAAAGCTGAAGTTAATTTCAGCTGTAAATGGATGCTGTAATGTGTGTTCTTAAGCCCTTCAGGTTCCTTTGGCAGCAGTGCATAAATGAGAAGGAATAAAATATTTTGAAGGGAGATGAGAAAGGTGAATTAGGCTTGGTACTTACCTGTACAGTTTAAAAAGGTGAAAAAGAATGTGTTCCCTTGTCTCTAGACCACATCAGCTTCATAAATGAGAATTTCCCCATGAATTCAAGACTTCACTGCGTGTGTGTAACAGCCTTTGAATAGACACAGTTTTCTCAGGAGCACTAAAAGCTGCCAGTGTGCTGTAGAAACATAATATATTTTAGCAATATTTATTATGAAGTTAGTTTTCATTTTCAGAGACCACATCCAGTTTTGCATGTCTGGGATTTATGGAGCAGAACTTTTCAAGGACTAGAATTATTTAAAAAGAAATATTTTCATTTTTCACACATAGAGGCCCTGTGAGGTTTCAGAATCCACACAGCTTTCAATTTTAGGAGTATTCTTTCCTGTGTTTTTAGGAACTTTTCACATTCCTGAATCTAGTTTTGGGATTTACCCCTAATTTAATCCAGCCTGAAATGCTGGAGTCACACATTCTGTCAATTAGTGCAAATAAGTTCTCTGAACTCACTTAGTGGGTGTGAATAGTTTTTATTTAGTGCTGTCTGTAACACTACGTCTCCTGTGTATTTTGTCACGTTTGTGCAAAGGACACTGGGACATTCATATATCTAAGCTTTCCAAGAAGGTCACAGGAGAAATGCTTTCCACTGAGACAGTTAATTGTGGAATACCAGTCAACAGTCATGCTCGGTTGGTTTTAAAGGTGCTTTTCTGGTGGTGGTCCAGCAGTAAAATTAGTTGCAGAGCTTTTCTTTCTAGGTATTGGCCATTGTGTCGTTCTCTCTACTCTCAAGTCAGTCTAGTGGAGGCCATGGCTGGATCAAGGCAGTCTTGTGTATTAGGTGTACCATAACTATAAGCTTGCTTGTAGATGTCTGGGTGGCTTGGGAGGATGGTGGCACAGAGCCATCGTTCTCTTAGGGAGGGTGGGGAACAAGCATATGGAATCCTTTTCTCAAAAATGGTGGATTGCCTTCTCTGTAAAAGCAGCAAAGCTGCCAAGACAGGATCTTTGCCCGTGCACAGCTGGGAGGAACCCAAGTGCTCAAGCCATTGTCATCATCAGCCTATGGAGGATTCCTTGGCCACTTTTCTGAGCCGTCTTTGCAGCCAGTGTTGGTTGGGTTTTGTTGTTGTTTGGTTTGGGTTTTTTGTTTTGTTTTGTTTCTTTTAGTTTTCCTTTTTACTGGGTGTGTGTTTTGGTTTGGTTTTTTTGTTGTTTTTTTTTTTCCCCCACAAAACTAGACTTGTGATATTCCCAAATGCAGGGACCTATCTTGGTGGAAAAGTTGGCCTCAGTGAGGGAAAATAATGTTTATTTTATGCTGTGGGAGGTTAGTACAACATGATAGTAAAAACTTGTGCCCAGAACTTCTCTTAGTGCTTCCCTTTAGTGAAGGGTGTCAAGTGAGGAGCAAGGAGTTGGAAAAATAATGGCATAGACAAGACCGCAAAGGGATTTCACATAGGCCAGGCAAGCTTCCAACTTTGTCTGGACAAGAGTTTACCTGCACAGTTTTACCCTGCCTGCCTAGATGTGTTTCCTATCATAATATCTTCTGGAAAACAATGAAGTGCTTTTGCAGAGTTTGATTATTACCTGTAGCATGCTGAAAACTTTCAACAGGCTAAAACCCACTGCAGTGTTTATTTCATGGGAGATTAAAGATCTCATAGTATTATAAGCAATCCATATTTAATAGCTTTCTGGATGTAGTAGTGAGCATGGCATTCAATGATTTAATGTGAAAAATTGCTTACACAGTGGAAAAATCAATTGTATTTATTGTACTGAGGGTAACCTGGTAAAAATGCCACCTCCGAGTGTCTTTCGCATTGGGTTTGTATATGAGTAAATAGTTACGGGTAGGATTGGAGAGACACCAGGAAAGGGGCTTACAATGAAATGTTCATACTGCTTTAAATTTGAGATTTTGAGATTTTCTCCAGTTGCCAGATAAAATTTGCTAACCTAATGTTGTTACTACATTCTTACTTGTAAAATGTACTTGTAAAATCAGTGGGGATTCCTGCATGAAGAAGAAATGCAGATTCACAGCCTGAATAGGAGGTGGGAAGCTCTGGAGTTGTCACTTTTAAAAATGTGGTTTGTTTGCAGTTTCATATAAGGATTTTGTAAATTTTGAGGGTTTAAATTTGCTAAATTTTATAATATAAATTCTTGGTTATCATTCAGATGCTTGCCACACAGCAAGATGAACTGTGTTTATAAAAGACAACATGAAAAGTAATTGCTGAGAGCATGGACCCATGGCAATAAGTATTGCTTTAACCTGAAGAGGAAATGGTTTTAAGAAGGATGTAAAGTAGCCTTGTTTTGAAATCTTCAGGTTTATGCAACCTTAGTGTGTGTGATTATGTATAAAACTTGCCAAAACCAACACAGACAAATGATGTGGATAGACACCTGCTGGGCCTTATTAAAAATGCTTCACGGGGTTAAGCTTGGAGTAGTTTGGACAAATCTGCAAATTTTTTTGCTCCTGTATATTTTAGAAAATATGACTGAAATTCTGATATGCTATTGATTTCCTGTGCTTGTAACAGCTTTTCTGGGAGATCTAGATAAAGTAAATATCTCTCCCTATTCTACCTTATTTCTCCTGTTTCTGCCACACTTGGCCTTGGTTATTTTAGACCTTAGGACCACTGACACATGGGCATGCCTTGCTGTCATTTTGCCACACATTGTGTACCAAATGTCCACTCTACACAGTGAACTTCTGCTTAATGCAGGTGTACAGTATTGTATGCAAATATAAATAGGCATAAATATCTACACATTTTTGTTAGGATAAATATCTAATAAATAGTTGGCATTAAAATTTTTATGTGGCCTCTCTGGTTCAAACACGTATAGATGAAGCTCCCTTATTCTGACCTCAAAATCAAAAATAGAATAGTCTGTGTCACAGACATTTAACAGCCAAGGGGATCTGAGATTTCCATGAAAAAGCTGTATTTAAGCTCACGGTTTCACTACATTAATACAGTAAATCAAGCACAGAGTCTGCAACTTTTCCTGTTTGATATTTCCAAATTTTTTCTGTCCAGAGTTTGCACACACAAATAAAGAGTGTATGAAGACAGAAATTTCTGAAGGTGACATGGCAGCATTTCCTAGACTGGGTTAGAACTGGTGATTTACAGGTAATAGGTTGTCAGATAGCTGACTCCTCCCTGCCAATTTCTTTTTTTCACAGAATGATCATGGTTGGGAAGGACCTCTGAGATCACGGAGTCCAGCCATACACACACAAAAAAACCCTACAATCTTGACCACTAGAGAAAGCCCTGAAGTGCCACATCTACACATTTCTTAAACACCTCCAGGGATGGTCCTTCAGCCCCCTCCCTGGACAGGCTGTTCTGGTGCCTGACCACTCTTTCTGTAAAGTCATTCTTCCTAAATTCTAATGTGAACCTCCCTGCTGCAACTTCACACCATTCCCTCTGGTCCTGTCATGAATCCCTTGGGAGAAGAGGTCAACACCTACCTCTCTACAACTTCCTTTCAGGTAGTTGTAGAGGGCAATGAGGTCTCCCCTCAGTCTCCTCTTCTCCAAACTAAACCTCAGCCTCTCCTCGTAGGACTGGTTTTCTAGAGCCCTCACCAGCTGGGTAGTTCTCCTCTGGACACGCTCCAGCACCTCAACATCCTTCTTGTAGTGAGGAGCCCAGAACGGAACACAGCACTGGAGGTGAGGCCTCACCAGTGCCCAGTACAGAGACACCATCACTTCCTTCCCTCCTGCTGGCTATGCTATTCCTGATAGGGCCCAGGATGCTGTTGGCCTTCTTGGCCACCTGGGCACACTGCTGGCTCATGTTCAGCTGGCTGTCCCCCAGCGCCCCCAGGTCCTTTTCTGCTGGGCAGATTCCAGCCACTCTTCCCCAAGCCTGTAGTGTTGCTTGGGGTTGTTGTGACTGAACTGCAGGACCCGGCACTTGGCCTTATTGAACCTCACACAGTTTCGTCCCAGTGTCTAGTTGTTTATGTAAGAAACAAAGAAGAAAGAACAAAACAGTAAAGAGGTGGTAAAAGCGCAGTGAAACCAAAACAAAATCTGTAAAGGCCATTAGTGCTTTTATATATTTTGCATTTCCTCACAGGACTTGCTTGAGGTAAAAGCCAAAGCAAAACCTGAAAGCTGAAGAGCCATTAGGTAGGTGCACTGAAAAATTTCCTGCCTTGGAAATTTATTTCCTTTTAGCTTCAGGATGTTCCTAGATTCAAAAATATTATGTGAAAGTGAGAGGAACTGCAGTTTACCTCTTTGAGCATAGAATCAAGCCATAACTGTACACATATAATCAGTGATACAAGACAAGGGATAGAAGACTGAGATAGTGCTAAACAGGAAGGTGTCTAAATGTAAGAATAGTTGAAAGGCATTATTCACAAAGACAGAGTCCTACAAAGTCCTGCAAATGAGGATTTTAAAAGGACATAAACAGAATCCTCTTTGATGACATGGGAACCAACAGAAAATCTCCTCCTATTTCATACTTTTGAGCTTTTGAACGAGAGAATTATCAGTGGCCTTGGAGGGTACGTGTTTCTTAATGGAAAAGGAAAGCACGGAAATGCAAGAATTTAGTGAGTCCTGCCAAGTCTTCAAATAATGATAAAAGGCTCACTCTCTTTAGGGGAGAGTGGATTCAGTGGTTAGTGAATTGACCACAGAGAGAAAGCAGAGATTGTCTTCCTTTTGCATGTAAGACTTGCCCCTCGGGTTCTGCGTGGTTTACTTGATCCCTTAGCCAGCTGCCATCCTGTATCCATGAACTCTGCCGTGGTGGGATTCCCTGCAAGCCAGATTAAGGGACTTGAAAAGAAGACCAATGAAAATAGACACTGGCCAGAATTATCTGTCATAAGTACAACCACAGAAGAAATAATGTCTCCATGGTTTAACTAACTGTGTGATGGGACACTGGGAGACCTGTGGCTGAATTTCCTAATTCCTTGGCTAGTGGTGATTAGAAACTTTGTGCAGTGGGGGTGCTGGGTCTTTGTCATTGCGTGGCATCCAACCGCAGAATGTGCAACTGCTTTCTAGCTACAGCCTTTTTGGCAGAAGTATTATGGCTGTTGTAATGGTCATAAGGAAGACAGTAAAGCTGTCCAAGGTTAAAGCTGTGGTTAGAGGCCCCCAAAACAAGCCCACTTGGATAGCTTAATATTGTGATTTCCTTTAGGAAAGGGAGACCACCTCCAAATAACTGCAGGGACAGACTGCCAAGCTCCAGGCTAATGTAAATTAAAACAATTGTGCTCTTACAATTTTTAAGTTTATTTTGGCAATGCTAACAAATTCTTAAAAACTGAGCAAGTTAGTCAGTGGAGAGTAGTTCTGGGAAGTCCCAGAGGAAAGCACTGGGCAGTAACAGACGATTGAAAGGTCAGCAGTTTTCTATTTTGTCGCCCTGTGGTTCATTGTGCAGAGTCTGGAGCATGGTTAGCAAGGGAAATGCAGACCTGTAGTGACATGAGGCCTTTTATTCTTATCTCCCGTTTTCAGAGTGGCTTGTTGGTTGCCTAGCAGAGTCTGAACATGCACACGGTGAATCTAGCTGAAGCTGATCTTTAGAAGTATACTAGGACTTTGGGGATTTGCAAAAAAAGGTGAAAGAGTGATCCAGATATTATACTGGCAGGCAGCCTGGATACAGCCCTCCCAGCTCTGGGTTGGCTGGCCAGCCAGTGCTTGTATAAGCTACTATGGCCTGCTGAATGGTCACTCGTTCAGCTCCTGCAGCTATGGAGAAATTACTTATCGTTTGAGCAATAAACCCAATGAACTACTGTTTATTTGGAAATTCTTGACTGTTATCTCCACTGGTGCTACCAAGGAAGAACACCTGTGCAGACTGAATACATGTACTTTTATCTCGCTGTATTGACCTTTGTTCAGAATGTGGAGTATTTTATTGAGAAGGGAAAAACTGGTGTGATGTCCTAAGTAGGTTAAGGTTGATTAGCATTCAAGCACTTGGACCACAGGATCACTGTAGCTCCCTTTGAACTGAAATATTCTATTCTAGCATTCATATTAAATCCTTAATATGAAATAATATATTGTAATATAGCCATAAGCTATTTCTTTGTGTATGTATGTGTGTGTATGCATGCAGGCACTGATTTAATACAGAATTTTAAAAAGCTACTGTGCATACTCCTTAAAATTAGAAAAGAATTAATAAATTAATTTCATAGCCTAAGGCAGTCCAAGGCTAAAGGAGGACTTTGGTTCACTTAATCTAACCCTCACTTGTTCCAGGCCAGGATTTTTTTCTGCAAATATACTGTACTAACACCAGAAATAATGTCTGAGTGAAAGATGTTCTCCAAAAAGGCAAGGATTCTTGATCTGAAGACATAAAACCCCAGAGAACAAACAAAAACACACCAAAAAAAGCACCCTTCATTTCTGTTGGTAACCTGGTACACAGATTTGTTTTTACTACTAATAAAGTGTGCATTTTCTTTCAGGTGCTGTTATTTTCTAAGTGATGGTTCATGTCATACCTTTCTTTGTTCAAGAGATCTGAGATAATAACTGGGGTTTTGATGTTTGTCTCAATTAAGAAAAGACCAATTGGAGATTTTATAAAAAAAATGTTTTTAATGTAATGATAAGAATTAATTAATGTTGTTGACTTGACTTGTTTATACTGAGTATCATACACCTGGAAAATCTGAGCCCATTTATTTCTGCAGTAAAGACTTGCTGTTGCTGTCGGGGTTGGGTGAAGCTGCATATCCAGCTTCCTGAGTAGTTGTGTGTGAAATCATGGCACTTTGTGTGCGAATGTAAATCTCAGAACCGACAATTTACCCCAAGATGTTGGTTTGCTCTGACTTGGTTTGAAAGGCAATGCCAGAAGGTGGCGTATTTCAAGTAACAGCATGTGGCTCTGACAGGCTTGGTATGCAGAAACCTTGCTGTCAGCTTTTGAGACACCTCCTGTTCTTCCTGACTTTGACTGTCTCAGAGCTGTTGGTTTAGTTGTTGGTTGTTGGTTTTGTTTGTTTTTTCTTGGGGGGGGGGAAGGTTGTTGCTGTTTTACAGTTTTGTCCTTTCTACAGTTCTCTACTGAAATTTCTTAGTACTTAGGAGCCTTTTACATAACCTGTCTGGAACAGACGGATTCCCCTTGCAGGTATAAATCTCTGCATTTGCAGTGATCCCACAGAGGAGCCCAATGCCTTCTCATTTGCTGGCTTCATCTCTTCCAAAAGCAGAAGAATGTTCATTCATCTAGTCTATCCATGTCTGAGTTTGTAAATAGAAATAATTTGTCCAAAATGGCCCCAGAGGACATATTACCTCCTGATTTAAAGAGCAGCATAGTTCCAGTCAATTGTTTACATTTATGGATAACTACTGCTTTGTAAAATCATAAGAAAATAGCATGAAGAAAATGTATTTTTAACAACTACAGAGTGTCAGTGAGGCACAAACTGTTAAGCATGATTCATAGTTCATGCTGCTGTGTCTATGAAGTATTTGAACTGTGGTATTTCATTATAAACTTGGCTGCCTTTTATGTATTGTGACAGAGCGGTTACCAAACCACTGCCCTTTACTCCACTGGACTGGAACTGCCCTGCAGGGTGCATACAATTTGCCCTGCTCATAACTGATAGAAAATTCCCTTCAGCTCCAGGAGCAAGAGTGTCTGAGCTCTGTCCATGTTGCAGCAAGCCCATGTGCAGCATGTCTGCAACCCTAACCCTGCACCAAAAAGTCCTAAGTTAACGTGACTTCAGTTTAATAAAACTGTAGAACAAGTTAGGTAAGGGTTTGATAGAGTTTTGTGCTGGGTTTTATATGGCTTTAAGATAAATACTTGTGCTTTTGGCCTTTGTTTCTTCCTTTGTAAAGAAGGTAGGTAAAAATCTTCATTGGGTTCTGAAAACATTTTAGGAGAAACACGTTGGGGGCAGAAAAGGCAAGGGCAGTGGCTTCAGTGACAAGGATATAGTCATGTAGTGCCCAAGAAAGGTGAAAAGAGCAGGCCTGGGGAGGGTAATCCGGTTCAGTCAAGAGTCCAGGGAGCACCAGAAAACTCCATAGTGATGGGGCAGATCCAAAGTCAGAGAAGCAAATCAGTGGGACAGATTGGCATGAGACATGGCCAGGTACCGGCAGAGCTGCAGTGACACTCAGGCAAGGACCTTCCATCTCCTGATTAACTCATTACAAACAGGAAATAAAGGAGATAAAATCAATTAGGGGATGTACAATAAAAAATATTCAATAGGAACAATGAAAGCATTCCTACCTGCAGAAAGTGCATGAAAGTAACTTCAGTTTCTTCTTTTGTCATCATTATGATGACTAGGTGATATCCTGGAGGTGAAGCAGGATGTTTGTGGGTTCCAACAGTGAGATCTGAAAGCAGCTGCCAGCAAGTGGGATTAGACATGAAGACTTTATCAGGACATGTTTTGTCACTTTGGGCATTTCCCAGGTCAAATGTGAAAGGTTAAGGAGAAGGGTTAAAGTACTCCTTCAGCTTGTCTGATAGTTGTAGGTGATAGCCTGGCAAATGACACAGTTCATGAGCAGAAACAGATGTGTTTACAATCGACCTGTGATAAACTTGGCATGTCCAGTTTCAGACTGGCATCAAAGAAGGGTGAGTTGGTTTAAAGCTAGAACATTTATTTCTGTTTTTCTGCCAGTAGTGTAGTCATGGAGAACAGATTTAAACAGGCAAGAACAAACCAAGAAGCTGAGCAGAACACCGTAAACCCACCAGATTTACGGAGTCATGTAGGATTATGGTGTTATTATTACAGAAGGTAAGCTGGTAGATTTGCCAGTGTTGCAAAACATACACCTAAGTTGTAGACAAAAAGGAAACTATTTCAGTAGAAATATGATTTAGAAAGTTCAGTGCTCAAAAGGCCCATTGCAAATGTTCCTCCAGTATATCTATGTTTCAAACCCCTTCTTCATATTAAATACAGATGCTGGAGCATGCAGTTTGGGGCAGTATTGCCACAAGAACGTCAAAATCTTGACGGGATGATTATTGAGGATGCTTAAAACACTGAGAGCTTAAATTTTCCAGGGGAAAATTATTGGAACACTTGAAAGGAGATCCTGCAGTCACTAATGCTACAGAATATTTTCACCTAGAATATTTTCAACACTAGTATAGGAGGATGCTATGGTCAGGACAGGCCATACATTGTTGCAATGGCTCAATAGATCCTGCAATCCCAAGAAATTTGCCAGGTGTCTGTAAAAAAAAACCTAGAACACTAGAACACTTTGTAATTGCAACTACTTTGTTTTTTACCTTATTTTGTTGACTCTGATGTGGGGCTAATTGGGAAGGTGATTAGTGATTTCTAAGGACAATGAGGGTGCTCAGAAGGAGATAGCCATCTTTTCCTTTGGTATAGGTGAAAATAGTACTGGCTCATGCAGGTGAGAATTGCCCATAGTAATCAGAAGCTTCCCAAAGGGGGAGTTATATCTGGATAGTGTGCTATGGGAAAGTCAGTTGGCAAATGCAGCCACTTTGGAAGTGGTATCTTTTCAGAATAACAGTGGAAAAGCTCTGCATGGAACAGGAAAGCACTGAGTGTAAACTTGAAGTTGGAGAGAACATGAGAAGAAACCAGTTGATGATTGGTTCGGGTATTAGTTGGTCATTAGCCAGTTCTGTAAATCATGAACTCAATGTGAGATCAGAGTCTGGAAGGACCCGGGTTGACCACTCACATGATGCAGTCCATTGAGTCTCATAAAGCATTTCACATCAATGAAGCTGGGTAAGATCCTTGGCCAAATAGTGTCTGATCTTAAGTACAGGGGGAAGGTTTTACTTCTGTTTCTCAAGTGTACATTCCCTATAGGATAAATATACTGTACTGCTGTGTCTGTGCTGACTCTTCCTTCTGGGTTGTGATGAGGATGATGATAAAATGATGATGGAAAATGGTGTGTAAAATATTCTGAGAAGGCAGTTGGGCTTTGTAGATGCTTGGGACCATATAATCTCCTTAACACAAATTGTCACACTCGCATTTTAGAGCTAACAGAGAAAGTAAGCTAGATTTCTAAATCAATCCAGTACGTAGTTATAGACTGGGTAATATTGTGTTTCCTGTGACAGGTGTTTCACTGTGACATGTTACTGAATTTCTAATTTCAAATGATAGAAGGAAGCCTGGCCATGAGAAGTGTTGACAGTGTAATTTGATTTTATTTATATTGTTGGCACTTCATGTATGGAACATTCTTTTCTGTTTTATTTTTTTCACTGGAAACATTCCTTCAGATTGTGAAAAGACCATTTTCTGTTGCTCAATGGATAAGCAAAAAACCTAACTGAACAAAACCCCAATATCATAAAGAACAGAAAAATAAAACAAGTTAAACAATAATACTTGACTTTTATGTATAACGCGTTGACTTCAAAAATCTGAGTCATTCCATCCATATAAACAAGTTGTATAATAGTAACAAAGTGCATGAAGCAAATTCCTAATTTTAACTAAGGTATTAAAATATAAAGTACTTTAAAACAATACTTTAACACAGTTTCTTGCCATGATTCCATCATGCATTAACACAAATCAAATCCTGAGGCAACCTGTGCCTTTGACAGTCTTTCTGTAAATATGTAAATAAATGGATGTAATGATCAAACTCTCAAAAGTGTGAAAAATGCAAGACAAATAATCTATTTATAACAGAGTTGTATTTAAAAAAAACATAATAAATCAAAGTGCACTGCTGGTACATCTCATTTGAGCCTATTTGGGATGTGTATAACACAGGGGCATGATCCAGTCTCCAATGGTTTCAATGCTTCGTTTAAGCACCAGGGGAATAAAGAATGATGGATGTTCTATTACTATAACTAGCATGAAAACTGAAAAATTGTACCAGAATATATACGTAAACATCTTTTGTGTACTGAGGAGGCAAACACTCTTAAATTATCTGATGTGTACAGTACTGGTACTTAATGCTTTGGTGCCAGTACCAGACTGGTCCAGTAATTAGCATTCAGATCTATTTCTAATTACAGATAAGGCATATAAGAAAAAAGTAAATATTTGGTTATTAATATCTCCTACAGTTCAGCAACCCAACCAGTCAGAACTTATCTTGCCAATTTTAACAATCTTCAAGCTCTTGTCTTCCATTTGTAGATAGTACTGATCTTTGAAAAAGTAGGTGTATCCTGTGAAGGTAAATAAAAAAGCGTACTCAGAATATGGAGCATGGAATTCTTGATCAAAGCTTTTTTGTCTGCTTGATTCCATGAAGCTTAATGAACTGGAATACTAATTTTCTGAAATATTTATACATAATGAAAAAAGATTTATTTAAAAAATACATTAAAAGTCCTATCCTGGAGAAGAGAGGTCTTGTTAAATGGAGCCTGAAGTCAGGTTACGATTTTGTGAGCCAGAATTTTCTGGGAAGAAATATTTGCTGGCAAAACAGATGTTCAAAATGTAATTGAGTCTAGACTCATGTGATATCAGTGGTGCTTCCAGACATTTACTCATATCTGTGCAAAATAAGAGGTTACCTAAATCTATGGTCCAGGCTTTCAGCTGCAGTTGATAGGAGATTAAATAAAAGGGCAAAATATAAACTATTTGTCCCTGTGATCAAGAAGATTATCATACTCAAGTTTTGGCTGTGCTAGAGCAGGATGATGCTGAAATGATGTTGTGGCTGCATTCTGGTACTGAGGAACCTATAGAGCTATCAAGAAGTTGGGAAATTTCTAAGCCACAGGGGCTGGCCCAATCAAGCCTCCTCCTGTCCCTCAGGCATAGGGTGGCAGGAGTCACTTTTTAGTCTGTTTTAGACTAGGCTAGAAAGACAATTCTCCACAGAGCCACACAGCTAATTAAAAAAGAATAAAGGAAAGGCAAGGAAAAAAAAGGGGGAATATTCCAATAAAAGCTGTTTCTTGCATTGTTAAGCTTGGCAAAGTAAGTGTTCAGCTTCAAGGAAGAAAATGGTAAAAAGTAGATTGAGATTGAAATTAAACAAGTTTCATGGAAGGGGAAATCAGCATAACTATTGGTATTTGCTCGGGTAAAAATATTCAGGAGAGGCTGTATTTGCTAAATGTTGCATTTTAGAAAGTTTAAACTGTGATTAGTAGGGTATTTATCAATGATATTTATAGGAAAAATAGATTTTAAAAAAAGGTTTGTTTGAACCACTAGTTTGCAAAGCTGAATGGGAATTTGGCTTATTCTCATGGACCACAAGAAATGAAAGTCTCCAGTAGGTTTCACAGCAGACAAATAGGAGACCTTTTGAGTGATTTAAGTCAGAATTGCAGCTTACCACTGTCAGCAAGACCCAGGACAGCATCGAGGTTATCTGGAACTCCATTCCAAGAGTCAGCAATGAATTTAGGGGATGCAAGCTCCATTTTCTTCTTTTCTTCATTGTACCTAAAGACAATTACATCCCTGCATTACAAATCTGCATTTAATGTTAAAATTCAATGTAACTTTTCAGGGAGTCTTCAGCAAATGTGACTCCATAAAAGAATCAAACAGAAATATAATAACTGAGATTGTAGCATTGTCATTATGATTATTCCCTGACTCCTTAAAACTGTGAAATTTTACATCTTTCCTTTTGGAATTCTTGCAGAATTAAAAATGCACTTTTTAAGCAAAACCCTTTTCAGAAATGTGTTTTTAAAATTCCAACATAATTCTAGGAAAGGTAAATTTGTTCAGGCAGCAGCAACTTTTAAAAATCTTATTTGAAATAGGCTTGTAGTCCAAGTAATTGGTGAATTGTTTTTAAATTGCTTATTACTTTCCCTAACATTTAATTAAAGCACCCGATTATTTTTCACACAGTTCTGTCTGTCACTCAGTGGTGATCAGCAGATAAATGCCAAGTTAAAAATACATGGTTTTTTTTGGAGGGAGAGAAAAAACAAACCCCAATGGCTTTCACAGCCTATGCTTTAAGGAGGAAAACCTGAGCTGCTGTAAATCCACCAGACTCCAAGGAAGTCAGATGTAGTTTGCAGTGGCCTTCAGATGAGAGTGGATCTGTCTGTATCCACATCTGCGGCTGATCATTTGTCTCATTTACTCTGTCCGCTTTCTGCTGTAGTATGCAAAGACAGATTTGTGCAAAGCCAGTTTTACTTTCCCACAAACAAGTAAATACAGGATGTTCCTTTCCATATATTGGGAATAAATCTCCCAGGGAAGCAAGGTCCATGAGAGCAAAAATGGAAGGAGCAAGACTGTGGCCTTGTTTCCCTATTTTTCTGATTTACAGATGGGAGTCAGTGCTGAGCAGGAAGAGTGATTTCCTGGGGAGCAGTGACATGGGAGACAGTTTGAACCAGAGTTCCAACTCATATGTGAGGCATCAGTCCACCCCCAGCATCATCATCTGTGCAGGAGCCGTGGGCTTCAGAGAGGTTGTCTGTGACTAGTACTGGAGGGAGGGAAGCATTTGCATTCTTGATTCTATTTCTCCATAGCTATACATGTCTCGGGTTACCTTTCCCCCATTGCTATATGGAACTACTTGGATTATATCCAAAGTTACACCAGTACAAGTGGTCAAAATAAATTAAAAATATTAATTTAAATTACTTGTTATTTTTTACTTGGATATTTAAAGAAAATCTATTATCACAGCTTTAAAAGTTCAGTTGTGGAATCCAAGCCACCTCCTCTTCTTCACAAAAATTTGCTTTGCTTAACAATCTTGTTTTAACATTTTAACAACACTAAAATAGCTTGGGGGCTGGAAGGAGGGAGAGAAGGCTTCCAAAAAATCCATTTAAAGTAAGTGTTATAACGGCACAGGAAGGCCTATGGTATGTAACTATTTTCGTTCCATGTGGCAGAGTCCTTTATAAAATAGAACAGCCACATACCTAAGGGTTATAGTGTCTGTGTTAAATAGAGATGATGTTTTTTTCTGAAATATATGTCAACTGCTTTCTTCCTGCTTTACACAGATAGAAATCAGTTAAGCTTATTTTCATTAACAATAAATTATGCATTCTGAAGTGACTGCAATTGATAAGGTACTTTGATAGAAGTACTCTCTGTGATTAGAATGATGAATTACTCGGAGGCCCTGGAGTACGGTTAATCAAAAGTCTTTGGTACAGAGAAGACAAGCAGCTTTTTGCTAACTCATAGTTTACAGGTTTTGGTTGGAATCTGAAGCATTGCAGACGGCTGTATTAGAGNGAAAGTTATGATCAAATGGCAATTGTGAAAGGGTATTTTATTTACTTACAGGAACCCACAGCCATTAGCATATAAAAAAGACACTTACCTGGTTTGATCCTAACATGAAATTAATGTTCACATAAAGTGGACTCAGTTATGGAGCTCAGAGAATCTTTTAGATTTCTGGTGATTGTTTCTGATGTTTAAAACTTTCTTTTAAATTGTCAGTTAATGGATGGTTCAGCTTTCAGCCTGTTGTTTAATGTCTGCATTCCTGACTTCAAGTCCTGTTCCTGGATGAGAACTCTGATGGTGAAAGCAGGAGTCAGTGTCTCTGATTTGTTCTCATGCCATTCTCACAGGCAGCACAGAGGTAACTCACAAAGTTCCTCAGAGCACCGAAGCGTATCTTCTTTTTAAGATGATCTTTTTTGCCAGATCTTCCTGTCAGTTATGTTATTGAATTTCTATTAAATGCAAGTAGCAGACTTTTTATCAGGTGGAAGGTAGGATATTTATTTCTACCACAGTAATAGCCTTGACACATTTTACGGATATTCCTTCCTCATTTTTCTAATCTCTAGTCCAAGATCTTTCCTGGACAGAGCGTGGTAGTAAGTCACCTGAGTTTGGTTGCTTATGTTGCATCATGGTTTACTCCTCTACAGTCTTGCAAACAGAACCTTAGTGCAAATACAGGTTACACACATTTGTGCAATACCACAAAAACTTCTCTGAGCATGTACTGGAAACATGGAAAGGATTGTAGAGACTGTCAAAAGGAACTGAAGCTGAGATTTTTTCCAAAGTACTAACTGATACACTTCTCATGGTCTGTTCAGATCTCCTCAGTGCCAACTCTGTTAGTAGAGCAAATGTGTTAGTGACTGCTACATCAGCTGCTGAAAGGATTTGCAGCCATCCCCAGTGTGTTTTGCTAGTCATGCTGCTGTCCCTTTGACATCCAGGGCCTCCAAACCTGATGGCTTAATGAAAAAATTTCAATCTGCTCAGTCTTTGGCTTTGAGCAATTGGACATCATCCCAATTTTAGGAATTCCTTTCTGCTTTTTCCCCCAGCAGTTGTCAGCTGACAGTAGGGACAGCTTGCCCCTCTTAAGAGCCTGAGACTGATGTGGGGCAGTTGCTGATAGACAGGGGCTGAGGGATGGGTTGTTAGTGGAGACTAGCCTAACAGAGACTCTTAGATATCCTCTTCCCTTGCAAGCTGTTTTCTCAAATAGGTGCTAGCTTCCTGCTGCTGTACCGAATCCATACTCCCTGGTTCAGCATCCTTGCTCACCGCTGCTGTCAGCATGGGTTTTGTATTCTCGAAAGATAAAACCCCTGCATTGGGTTCCTGCCTCCTGAAACAGAGTGTATTCACCCCTAGAGACACAGTTCGGCTGAGAGCATCCCACCACCCCTTCAATGCATCTTACTTCCAGTATCTGTCTCCAGCAAAAATGTATGTCCTCTTGTTCCTGCCCCAGTTAAAAGCTGCATCAACACGTTGCACATCAGGGGGTAGTCCCAGGTTGGTGAGTTTCTTCGGATAGCCCCTGTCCAGGTTACTGGCTGAATAAACCCAGTATTCATTTCCTAGGTAAGGGAGAAAACAAAGCAAACAAAGACTGTGTTAAACAGAGGAGTATTTCCTCTTTTATGCTTTGGTATGGGTTTTTTATTGCACTAAGTGTACTACTGGTCTTTCTAGTGTTATACCATCTGTGAAGCACTAGGTTAGATTGCAGATGTAGTGTCATTACAATTGCTGCCGTTGCCTCTTAAATGTCTTACATTGTCTCTTAGCAAAAGGTAGCACCTCACCATGCTCTTGCTTTCTCCTCGGCTGTCTCGTCTTTGAGGCAGACACTGTCTGAATACAGCTGGGGTTGTGTTAAAACAGGTACTTAGTTTTGGTAAGTTTTTGTGTGATGAAGAAGACGTGAAACCAGGTAAGCACACCTGAAGTTCAAATGCAGCAGCTTCCATTGTTTTTGTTGAGTGATTATTACTTTTTTTTTGGGGGGGGGAGGGCAGGGATTAATGGGAAGTTTTTGCCCACAGGAAACATTCATTCATTAAAGGACATTTCTGATTCTGTGCTGGTGAGAAAGAAAGTCAGTCAAGTGTTAATGGGATAGAAGTGTAGCATTTCATTTCCTGAGAAACTGGTATTTCACTGTTTAGGAGCAAATGGTGAGTCTCAGTATTTTAAGGTAGTTGGGTTACAGGTAACTTTCAAACCCATGTTTCTTTGTTTCACAGTTCCTATTTATTTATTTAGTTATTTGAAAAAGCAGGTTAGCTACATATTCCTGGAAATTATACAGACAGAGGGAGAGGTGTAGATGTTATTACATTATATTCAGTAGGCACAGTATTTAAAGCATTTTGGCTTGGTTGAAATAAAACTTTTTTAGGCTTTATTTTTCTTCCTCCATGTAAACTAAACCAAATGGCCTTTGAGACATGTGGAATAGATTACTGTTACTTTTTTCCTCCTGTACAGAAAACGTACAGCAGCCTTGGCCATATGTTTTTTACATGATTGGTGATGTTTAGTCATGTCTTTAGTAGATCTTGGAGCCCAGTTTTTGCTAGCTCAGTTCTTCATGTTGAGAAAAGCCTCCCAGCTCTGCTAATTTGGCCGGTACAGCTGAGCCATATGTGTGATTTAGGAGAAGCAGAGGAAGGCTTCCTGTTATCCTCCTCTCCCATGGAGGCAGCTCACACAGCTGCCCGTATCCTTTGCCTGATGAGCCAGTGAGCCAGGCACACAGGAGGCAGAGTGGAAGTTAGTCTTTGGCAAAAGAGGAAGAGACAAGGAAAGGCACGGGGCAGGGAGGAGGAGGTCTAATCTTCTTAAGCAACATGTACAGGGACAGTAGCTTAAGATGAGAGGACACAGAGGAAAACAGAGGAGTGACTGAAGAAACAGAGCTCTCTGCTTTTTGTTTTAAATAATGTGTCTTGTTCAGTCTTGCTTATTGTTGAATGTATTTTTCTGGGTGCTTGGAGCTCCCCTTTGTTGTAATGGAGGCTGTTCAGAGTCTTTCAAGTCCCGTCTTAAAATCTTCAGCATGGGATCTGTCACCTGTACCTGCTGGCTCTATTGCCTCTTAGGCAGGCTGTTCCCTGGTCCTGTTAAAACTCAGAGGAAATCTGGCTCGAATGCAACATTTATGCAAAGAACTTTAATTTTAAAACATAAAACCAATACCTGAAAAAAATACAGCCTTCTCATCTTGAGGAGCCTCGTAGACAGCATCGATTTTCTCTGGCAGATCAGGCCAGAATGTAGCAACAAGAAGAGGACCTGTGGGTTTTCCTCGGGGGTTTACGGTCCTCCACATGAATCTGAGCAGAACAGAAAATTGTATGAGGTTTACAATGAACTAATTCACTGGCACATCTGTTTCTCATCATTGCTGGTGAAGGCTGAGTGAGCGTGCACACACACACACACACACGCACGCACATGCATTAGCAGCAGCACACACTTGTAACTGTTCTACAGTGACTGAAAAGCCAAATCACTCATTTAGAAGCACGTTGCTAAAACAGTCACACAATAAGCTTCATGCTGGACCTACAGGTGAAATTGCTTGCCCCGATTGCTTTGGAGTTTCCGTTGCTTTTGGCATCGGGGCAAAATGTATTCAGTGCTGGGAGTATACAAATAAACTCATTTACAAGGTATTTAAGCTGTTAGAGCTCTCCTGCTATTTTGTACAGAGCAGATGAATGAGCGTCTGGCAGAAGCAGGGATTGGTATTTGTGAATTGCTCTTGTAATTACTACTGTAGTGACTAAAATCTCACATTTAGTAACAGTGTATCAAACTGTTTGGAAGTGAGCTTGGCTGTAAAAGAAACTGTTAGCGCTAAAAATGTTCATTAGTGAAATGCAAAGGGTAATCTATTGCCTATTTTTATGTGTAAGTAGGATCATCATTTGATTTAAGCTTTAAAAAGCTGTAATTATCTTTAAGTGGCAGAGCTTTGTGCTGAGAGCTTTTGGTATTAAAAATGGCAATGCTATTTCCTCCTTCATAGAATGAAAAACCGTTTTCCCCAACAGAACAGAAGTTTTGCCATGGTCATAAAATGCAAACTCAATGAACTGGTGGGATCACTCTTGCACAAAGTTGAGGCCTCTTCCCTGGAGATATTCAAGGGGAGCCTGGAGGAGGCCCTGGGCAACCTGGTCTAGTTGGGGGTGTCCCTGCTGACAGCGGGGAGGTCAGGCTAGATGACCCTAGAGGTCCCTTCTGGTCTGGACCATTCTGTGATTCTATGATTCTGTATCAAATTCTCAGGTCAAACAGCTTCTACCATTATTATCTTGCTGAAGCTCAAGTTGCTACTGGTATCTTATTTTTGGCAGAGCATAAACAATTGTTATCGATTCCTACCCAGAATAATTATGCCTTTGAGGGAACTGAATTTTGGTTTTGCCTAAAAGTTGGAGGAGTGGTTCTAAATTAATTTAATAATTGCTGTATTTGTAGCAACAGAAGTTTGACTGCACACAGAGCTTGCTAGGACAAAGAAAAGATTTTGAAATGTGTCTGCAGGTGTGATTAGTTGCTGCATACTAAATTCTGATAATCTGTAGTGTCTGATATGAGGAAGAGTGTGACTGGCACTGGGTTTTTTGTCTCTTAATAAATAATATGAATTTAACCTGACAAATGGTACTAACGCTTAAGATAGTAACACGATAATTTATTCTCATTTCGTATACATATATGTATTTTTAATGTGTACAAAAATAGCTGTGTATAACTCGTAATTTTCATTTAAAAGAGGCAAAAAATAAGGCATTTAGCTAATACTCTTGCTCTTGACAGTGTTTTTTATATACAATTGAAATTCTGTAAAAAGGTAATAACATTTTTTTTATGCAGCTCCTCTTAGAGAAGCAGTTCCAATATGATATGAAGTGGCAATCCATATAACAAATCTTTCTAACACTGCATTCATAAAAGTAGCTCCTTTATAAATCCAAGTTACAGAATTCTCAATCAAATTTGGACCTGATTTATGGCTGAGTCAGCACTAATGATTACTATCTGCATGAATTCCAAACTTTCCAGAGCCCGTGGAGACTTGAGCACCAGGTTTTTATTAAAGAACATATTTCAAGGGACTTGTTAAAATGGTGAGGTTTCATGTGGAAAGGGAAACTTTGTCAAAGCTGAGTTTTCTTTTGTTTTTGAATTGGGAAGGAGGTATTTTTATTTCTACTCAGCTCATTGAGGAAATGGTGAAATTAATTCTCTGGCTTTCTCACTTCACTCAAAACATGTTAAAATGTTTTAACTCATTCAACTTAAATTTTAATTATTACGTTTGCAGACAGATGTAGTACTTTGTTATAGTAAGTAATTATTACATTATATTTTAACATAAGATTTTCCACTGTTGCTGCTGTTATTACTACTATTACATGCAGTTATGTAAAGGGTCTTTTTTTAATGTTTTGGTAAACTTCAGAAGCTTGAATTTTTGCTCACTTTCAGAACAAAAGCATCTGTGTGAATCCTGTACTGCTGCTTGGAGGATTCTGTGCCCAGTGGCTCTGTGGCCAGCAGCACCTCCAATTTTCTTGGCTTGAGGCAGGACGGAAAAATATTTTTTGGAATGAATTTATCTGATCTGACCTCCTTTTTGTTACTTAGTCCTTTTGCCTGTGTAATATGACAGTTGGATGCTGTGGTTGTTTTCATGAATCATAAAAGTCACACAACATATGATCGACATCTGGTTTTTTGAATTCCTAAAGTAAGTCATAATGCTGCTTTGCCTGATACTTGGAAAGCTGCGAGACTGACAGGCAGAGCCAATCCAGAGCAAAACAATTCAGTGATTGTCTGCCTTTCCGGAGTGTTAGATAAAGCATGCTTCAGGTTGAATAGATTGGTTTGGTATTTGCATAGTTCTTTGACCAGCTGCACCTGAATGTGAAACACTTCTATGCTGTTGGAGTTACAAAGAATACTGAATTGCTTTACTGATTTAGGAATAGATATTAAATTCTGCCTTGTTGAATCAAGCCTTTTGTGGTTACTATTTACAAAAGCAGAAGCAAGGTGGATGTCTGGCTGAAATCAAGGCCCACAAGTGCAGAAGGAGGATCAGGATGCTGTAAATACTGTCAAAAGTACTGCTGTGAGGCTGGTTCTCCTTTTGGAGGCACTGAGCTGAGGTGAACGCTCCAGCTCCCTGAAAGCTATACTAGCACCAGTGGGCACTGGTTTTGACAGGCTTGTTAGGCTGGGGCAGTGGGGCCAGCTCTACACAGCTTGTTGGTGGGAGGGTCTGGTGCTGGCTTTTTGTGAGCCTGATCTGTTGGTGCTGTCAGGCCAACAGGCTGAGAAAAGGGTATTTCTTGCCATTAAGGTTCAGTGGACCGCAAGGAAGCATAGCCTGCTGCTGAGGGGGGCAAGAGGAAGTACAAAAGGTGTCACAGGTGTCCCCACAGATATGTGGAATGAACCGTTTTTGCCCATTGGAGCTGTAATAGAAGGGGGGAACATTATGTTCTTATAACCAGGGGTTATAAATTCCAGTTTCTATATTGCTAAAATACAAAGCCTATGATAAAGCTTAAGTCAAACTTCAAACCCAAAGCACCGTTACCTGGGCGTCACATAGATGAGAACCAGAAGGAAACGCACAGAAGGAATTACTGTACACCATAGACTGTAAAATTATCCTATTGCTCATGACATTTTGTTATGAAAAGCTGGTGACTAAACTGTGCAGCATAGTGATCAACCCTTCAGATCTTCTCGCTCAATATTTAATTCTGAAGGAGAGGCTGGACATCACACCACCAGCAGATAGTAATAACTATTTAACTGGTGTTTTGTGATGGGGGTCTGTTTTGTTGGTTCTGGCTCCCTTTTAAATTTCAGCTCTGACATCTGGAGCAACAAACAGATGCTTTATAATACTTCTGTCAGCTTCAGATGCTTGTGGTCTTCCTATCTGAAAGGAGATGGTGTTTGATTTGGGCACACGCAGTGAACTTATGTGAGCCCAGATCTTCAACAGCTCTGGGAGAATGTTTAGGGTAACTGAGGATAAACGATTTCGAATTGGGTGCTGATTTATGGAAGGGATAAAGGAGCTTTAGTGTCTCTCACCATGCTGCTGCCAAGTCCTGTACTCCTTAGGAGATGCTCTTCATTGCTGAGCAGCTGGGTAATACAGGCCCTGTTAAAGGCAGTGGGAGCCGCAGCTGTGCAGCCACCTCATTTTAATCAGGAATGTCTCTGCTTTTTCATCAAAAATGCCTTTTTGGGTCTTCTGTCTTGGAGCCCTTGCACACATGGAGTCCCAAGCACCAGTGTCCTTGATGTGTTATTACAGCAGCCGTGAGTCACATAATACTGTTATTTAATGATTTTGGACAAAGCCTGGATTAAACCGCTCAGAGTTTAATCATGAGGTTTTGCTCACAGATTTCCATAATTGTATCTTTATGGACATGGGAAGGGAGCAGATGCTCTTTGGACTCAGCCATCATAACGAAATCTATGCTAAAAACTGAATATTTTCTAAAACAAAGTCTCCATGGTAGAAGAGGCGATTGAGAATATTGCCACTAATTTTGGATGAGCTACTTTTTTGGAGGGGTGTTTTCAGAAGCTGAGAGTGGAAATTTTCCTGCAATCAGATTTGTAGTTTTACTCTGGAGTGCAGACTAAATGAAATTAAATCAGGAAGGACAGTGCCTCCAGACCTCTACTTCACTGGAAGTGATGGGATTTTCATTGCTGAATTACTTGTAGGTTGCAGAAATCCTTGTAGGTTTTGCTACAAAAGGCATCTGGAAATATTTTATAGGGAATAAACCCTTCTTTGGCAGGCAATAGACTGGCTAATGCATGTCTTCTTCCACTGCTAATTTTGTGATTAACATTACAGATGGGTAAGTCTCTACAGATTTTTGGGGGTCATAATGTGATTTGCATAAGCATTTAGAACTTTGGATGTGTTTCCCACTTCATCCTTTTGAGCAACCCTTGTGTTGATTCCACATAAGCCAGCAGGGCTGACACCAGGGTTAGTATTTTGCTCTCAAATCTCTCAAATTGGGTGGGAAATCTCGGGAAAAGAGGCTTTTTTGGTGAGGTTTGTGGCACTTCCTTGTCCTTATTTTAGCTAGAACTACCACCAGCCCAGTCTGTCATAGCATCTTTCCACATGCAATTCCAGTGTAGGCCAGGAACTAACGACTACCACAGAACTGCCTAAAATAATGACTGAAAGTCAAAATTCCAGACTCTCAAAGAAGTTTAAGAATAGCTCTAAGAAAAGGTGAATTTATTGCATAGTCATCTCACCTGTCTCTAATTACAGACAATCTTTGGACATGAAGGTGTTTGGGAGTAGGTAGCATGGATTCTCAAACGGGAAGTCATGCTTGAGCAACCTGATAATGTGATGAAATGACTGGCTTGGTAGATGAGGGGAGACCAGATCAGAAAGGTTTGATTCTATTTCCAGTAAGATTCTCATAGATAGGCTTTTGAATTATAGGTGAGGCAAGCAGACAGTGAGGTTGGACAGAAAATTGGCTGAGTGGACAGGCCTAGAGGATGTGGTCAGTGGTATGAAGTTTAGCTGGAGACCAGTAACTAGTGGTGTAGCTGAGGTGTCAGTACTGGTTAGAAGGCTGTTTAGCATCTTCAGTAATGATCTGGATGATGGGGCAGAGTGTACCCTCAGCAAGTTTGCTGATGACCTAGAACTGAGAGGACAGACTGCTAGAGCAGAGGGTTGTACTGCCACACAGAGGGACCTACACCCCTGGAGAAATGGGATGACAGCAACCTCATGCAGTTCAGGAAAGGCCAGTTCAAGGTCCTGCACCTGGGGAGGAACAGCCCCCCAAACCAGTACATGTTGGGGGCCAACAGGCTGAAACGCAGCTTTGTGAAAAAGGACCTAGGGGTCCTGGTGGAAACCAAGTTGACCACAAGCCAGCAGTGTAGCCTGGTGGCAAAGAAGGCTGCATCATTCAACCATAAACCAGAATTTACCATCTCTATCCTTTAGGAGTTGATTAGGACACTTCGCTATCTCTGAACACACAAAAGAAAGGGCAGAGTTTTGTGTCTGATAATGAATTTCTAGATTTTGAGCAATATCTCCAACAGATTCCTCCACTTGAGGCCCCATTCATAAGCAGTTTATCTCACTTACCTATCTTTGAAGAAAAATGTTTCTCCTCTGATTTGTGCGACTCCATCAAAGACAATGTCATGCTTGCAGAGCTCTGGAGTGACAGGTCCAAGGGTTGGACGTGGGCCTGGGCCTGGCCCTGGCCCTGGCCCGGGCTCCACATCAGTCGATACTTCTGTAATGGTGAAGAGAAAGATTCTGTTACACTGAAATACGGTGCTGCAGAGGTAACACAGGGAACGTGAACTATAATAATTCATAGAAGGGGAATAATTTGGAGACCATGCCTGAAGCAGAAAAACCCCTTATAATAAAATCTTTTCAGAAGGGCAGTCAAATACAGCTGAGAAGGCCTTAGCTTCCAGTCCTGCCTTTATCTGCCTTTACCTCATTCAAAACACCGTGCCTGCGTGAATGTTGAGCTGCCTATTTAACTTTAAAGATCTTCAGAAGCTATTAGATTGGGTTCAAATGTTAATGCTACCATTTTTATTTTACTGGCTTCTAAAAAGAAGAGAAATGTATTTCAAATTCCTTCTATTCAGAATTATCTACATTACCGCTGAGAGAAACCTGCAAAGTGGATTTCTCTTCTTTCTAGAAGTGCCAATAGTTTGCAGGTTACAAAGATGTCTTTTGAGCCATTTGTATGATCTTCTTGCCCTCATCAATAATCAAAATGTGCTCTTCAGAATATGTACTTTCCCATCTGGTTTATTTTAATTTGTTTTATCATTTGGCTGCTGTTGTACTGCCTTATGAGGCATTGGTCTTTTTTCTTACACATCAGGTTGAGTTACTGTATAAACCAAAGTGGAGTGTAGCTGATTTGAGATAATGCTAATGGAAGAAAACAAAGGATTTTTGGAATACTTGTTTGCATACGGTTTGTAAAGACTACTATCAGGTATGGAGAGGCAAGAAGCATAGTTTTGTCTCAAGTTTTGAAGTGTGTCTTGAGAGAACTGGGTTAAATTCAGAGCTCTATCAAAGTTGCACCGTGCAAGCTTAGAAAATTCACTTAACCTTGCCCATGTCTCAATTCCCAGTCTTAATTAAAGCAGCTAAGAACAAGGAAAAAAAGAAGATTCAAATTGGATTTTTGATAAAAAGGTGTCTCATGTGGTAATCATTTTGATATATTCTCATTATCATTTCAAAGGTGTTGAATACTGTAGAATATAGTCACAATTAAGAAGATATCTCAGTTAAACAGTGAAAAGAACAGAAAGAAAAATGGTATAGATTTTCTTCAACTGGCTGATAGAGTGTGGTATGCTTGTGCCTCTACAGGGTAGGAAATGTATGCACGGAAGGAACTTCAATCGTAACAATACTTATGCATTTTACTGAAAGTATCTATGGAGAAAATAATAAATTTTAGAAATGGAATAACATAAAAATACTTAAATCCACTTTTTCTTCAGGAGCTTGCCCAATACATTTATATTGAAGTACCAACTCCTACACATTCTGCAAGTGCCACTGTGATGGGATGGCTTGAATTGACATGGAAGGCCCAGGCTGACTGTTTCCAGGCTGGCACAGGAAACAATGTTCTCTCCCCGTTACAGGGAGTTGCTGTCTAGAAAGCTCAAGAGTGTTGCAGAGAGTAACACCCAAAACCACCCACATCAGGTATTTCAAGCTAGAGAAAAGCGCAGCATTTCATTGTCCCAGTCATGGCATTAGAAATTTTGATCTAAAAAACATCCCCATTTAGTTATGGGGAGTTTTGGGGCTTCTGTTAGTTCAATAAATTTAGTGACGCCTCATCCTTGCATTGTGATGTTTGATTGAAGTAGGAGCCCTGGTAAGAACAGGAAGAAAGGAGGGGAAAAAGGAACAGAGCGTATTTCTGGCGTTGTGCAGTATGTAATTTACTGCAAATTCCGAGTCCTGAATTTCAACCCCTGCTACAAACTTTCTGGTGAGCTCCACTGATGAGGGGGGACTTTACCATAAAGCTCCTGGATCCCTTTAATGTCATCCTGAGAAAGCCGGAAGTTCTTGGTGTAGGTGTAGATTGGGGCCATAAGAGCTCCTGGATCCTCTGAGTGCTCTAATCCCATAGCATGGCCAAATTCATGGGCAGCAACCAAGAAGAGACTGTATCCTGAATAACACAGCAAGATAGCATTAGCCACACACACTAAATAGAAGTGTACCACATGGGTTATTCCTGGTCTTCTCATTTAATTTTCCTTGCTACTCATCAAAAATCTCCCAATAATAAGTATCATAATTAGTATCATTATCATATGGTGATGTTTTATCAATTACACCCAATCTCAAATTTAGCAATTATTTTCCCCATAAAAGAAAAACCTGAATCTAGCATTTGTTTGTAAATGTGTAAAAAAGCCCTTTTGCTATATTTAATTATATCCATTTTGCAAATAAGAACAAAGATTAAGCAAAATAGTTTTAAATACCAATATTCACCATACAAACATTATACTGTCTCTTGGTTTTTAAACCTGTTTTTGATCTTCGGTAATCTCAGTCACAAATGCATTAATTTGTTTTACACTTAACATTTGTTCTTGATTTGGCCATTATCAGAGTATAATTATTACATACTGGTGAAATACTATAGTACTAGTACTAGTATACTAGTACTATAGTATTTCACCAGTATGAATACCAGTACTAGTATACTATAGTATACTATATAGTGTGTGTATATATATATATAGTATATATATATATATATATACTATAGTACTAGTGGCTTTTAGCCTTGGAAAGCAAAACTGGTGATGAGCAAAACATTGACTATTAAAAGGTTTTTGAGTTTTCTGTTTTGGCAAGATATTTCATTGTTCTAATTGTAGAGTATCTGAATGTTTCCAGCAGATGAGCTCTGGGACCGATTCCTTAACAAGACCCTCCCATTTAAATGTAGGGGGGTTGGGCAGATTTGGGGCTGGGGAGAAGTACTGTAATCAGACAGGAGTGATAAGTCAGAGAATAACATCACTGTGATTGATGTTTGTCCCCTATGTGGTCAGTACGCTGGTACCCTTGTACTGCCATGACAAACAGTTACCTTGATCTGGACAAAAGCCCCACTTGCGGTCATCATCATAGCTACTGGTGGAAGCACACCACAGCTTGCCATCATTGCGACCTGCGCTTGTACAGGACTCATATTTATTCCCAAGGAAGATGAAGGGGAATACACAGGGGGCTCCCTCTGAATTGCCACCAACTGTTGACATGGCTGTGGAAAAGGACAGGAAAACACAGTGAGAAGGGAATCCCTTTGGTGAGATTAAGATGATTAAATTCAACATGGCCAAGTGCCAGGTCCTGCACTTGGGTCATACCAACCCCATGCAGCACTACAGGCTTGGGGCAGAGTGGCTGGAGCTGCCAGGCAAAAAAGGACCTGGGGGTTGACTGTCAGCTGACCATGAACCAGCAGTGTGCCCAGGTGGCCAAAAGGCCACCAGCATCCTAGCCTGTATCAGGAACAGTGTGGTGAGTAGGACTTAGGAGAGGATCAGTCTCCCCCACTGATGAGGCCCTACCTCAAGTGCTGTGTCCAGTTTTGGGCCCCTCACCACAAAAAAGACATTGAGGTGCTGGAGCAGGTCCAGAGAAGGGCAACTGAGCTGGTGGGGGATCTGGAGCACAAGTCTTATGAGGAGTGACTGAGAGACCTGGGGGTGTTCAGCCTGGAGAAAAGGAGGCTGAGGGGAGACCTCGCTCTCTACGACTCCCTGGAAGGAGGGTGTAGGTGTAGAGAGGTGGGGGTCAGTCAGGGAAGGGACAAGAGGAAATGGTCTGAAGTTGCATCAGGGGAGGTTCAGATTGGATATTAGGAAAAATGTTTACACTGAAAAGGTGTTGCAGCCCATTGGAATGGGCTGCCCAGGGAAGTGATTGAGGCACCGTCTCTGGAGGTATTCAAAAGGTGGTTTGACATGGTGCTTATAGACATGGTTTAGTGATGGTTTTCTCAGAGCTGGGTTGATGGTTGGACTGATGATATTAAAGGTCCCTTCCAACCCAAATAATTCTATGATTCTATGATGCATCTTCTCCTAAACTACATGTTAAAAATTGAAAGCAAGCACAAAATCTGCCATCCTTTTAAGAATGTGAGGATTAAGATTAAAAGTAATGTTTGAAAAGAAAATTGTCTGATAGTGGGGGGAAAAAAAAAACTCTAGGCATTGCCATTGCAATGAACTTGCCAATAGTTTTGGTGGGAATAAGACTGGGCCCCAGACTGGTGTTCACAACTCTGAGCAAGCAGCAACTCACCTGTTTTGTGGGAGGTGACTGTGTAGCAAGTATCTTTGGATGGTCTTTCCTGGTGATGTTTTATAGTGTGTCTCAAATAGGTTTGGAGATGGGTTTAGTGTCGGAAAAGTTAAAAGAGCTACTGAGTATCCACCTGGTTAGTAGGTGTCACGCTAAAGTATAAGCTTTGAAGTAGAAAAAAACTCCAAAAATCCAGAAGCAGAGTTGTATCAAACAAAATGAGGAATTGTTTAATGCTCTCAGCAGGGTACAGTTTAAAAAGCAGATGGTTTTAAACATTTTCTAAAGATGAGGATAACAAATGTGGATGACTTGGTTGTCTGGGGATTTTTTTGTTATCATTATTTTTGCAAAAACTTGTATTTTCTCCCCTTATTTTTTCCCCTCCCCTATTTCTGTAGTATATAGCAGTAATATATAGGAAATAACATTTGTGTGTGTGTGTACATGTGTTTTCTGGAGGGAAGAGGGTATAACTAGATTTAAAATTACAGTTTAACCTAGGTATCATAAACAGAATATGAAGATAATATAAAAATCATTTAAATTCATTTACACTGGTACCTGGCAATTACAGTTCCTTTCAAATTATGGTCTGTCTTCAGGGAAGCTACAGAAGAGCAAAACAGAGGCAAAGCTGGCTGTGTCCTTAATAATGCGTTATTATTTATTTCTCATTGATTATTATTAATTAATAAGCCAGAAATTAAAAAAATTCCCAGCTACCTCAAGCAATAACCTTTTATGTTGAAAAAAAAAGCTTAAGCTAAGTCTATTTTTTGGTTCCAGTGATAAAGACTTTGTTATCTAGGATATCTTTTAGATTTTTCTCTTCCTAACTGTGTAGCAAGTTATAGTGAATTTGATCCTTCCTTTCATTTTTGTTTTTAAACACCTGTAAGGTAAAACTGAAGGATTACACCTGGGCATCAAAAGTAACAGGAAGCCAAATACCACTGCATCAAATCCCTATTGTCAGTGGTTAGGCCATTTTCCAAAGGCTCAAAACCCCAGGATACTTGTAGGTTTGAAAGTCACTGCAGGAGGCAACAGGGTGAATGTCTCTTCCCCTTGGCCTTGGTAAAAGCTTGAGGTTTTAGAACTGCCAGAGCTAACTTAAACAGTCTAAATACTTATGACTCCTGAAATTGAACAACTGTCAAGCTATAAATTAATTTTTGTTCCTCTATGTAGTAAAACTGAAGTTAAAAAATATAAAAAAAAGGGAAGAAAGTGGGAATCTGTTTTTCTGGCTAAACCATTTAGCTTAATTCTTTTGAATTGCTGAAGAGAACCGTTAACTCAAGTTTAATATATTAAATGGGATTTCTTTTTTTCAAGTGTAAATGTGAAGTATTAAGCTAAAGTGTTATTCATTCTTTCTTCCATCACATGAGACTTCTCTTCCAGGGCCATTAACAAATTGTAATCTAGTGGTAATTATGCTGTAGGGGTAGATGTTTGATCCTAGGGCTTAATGATATTTGCGTATCCCTGATAAATTTGGTGTGCTGTGGCAAACATAGATTGCTCCCTTTCTTGGCTACCTATGCTGAAATTGTGCTTGAACTCATCAACTTTTGTGCACTCTGCCAAAGGTGTAAAAAAGGAGACTATTTGTTATTGAAAACAATGACTAATTAGATTGCTGACAGCAGCATCTCTCCTACCAGTCTCTGGGCAGAATCCGTATTTCTTATCTCTATCGTAGTCTTCAGTGGTTCCACACCATCGGTATCCATCTGTCCTGCCTTCTGTTGTGCACTGGTCATAGGACTGGCCTTGAAATTTAAAGGGGAATTTGCACGGCTGCCCGTCACCATTGCCGCCCATCGTAAAGAGTGCTGTAAGGAGAATGAGAGTAAATCATCAACACACAAGGCTCAGTATCAACAAGGAATCACAGTGTGCCTGGAGTAATGTGCAACCGTCTTGACAGAGGTTGAGAGCTGTCATGTGTGTGCAGTTCACATTTAGAACCTCTGGTTTATACCAACAGTGAAATGCTTTGGTAAGCTAGACCAGGGATGTTGCCATCTCACAAGTGTATGGAAGGAATGACTGATTGATCTTTATAAATTAATTGGGTACGAAGGAGATTCTCTCAAGTTGTTTGAATGTGGTTTGAATTGTGTATATCCTTCACAGCCTGACTCATAACATTAATATCACTTCTTGAAACAACATTTAGAAAGGAAATTCGGATGAAGTCACTCATGGTCCTTAGTGCTCTGCTGATTCATTTACCTTGCATCAAAACTGTTAGCTAGAATGGCAAACTTTGTGCAGAGCTACAGACAAGCCAGATTGTTTTTTCCTAACAGTCATCTGTGTACATTTTCAGTTTCATTAAGATGCTGATGTACAGTAGAGTTGAAGTCCAATAATAACCCATTGAAGTCCAATAATAACCCTCTAGGCTTTGCTTCTCATTTTTGAGAATCCCCGCAGCTGGGCTCAGGCACTCAATTGATCAGCAAGAGAGGACAAATATGACTCCTCCAACAGAGCTGAAGACTGGAGGCAGCTCCTGGTTCTTGTTTTGTTAATGATCCTGAAAGTAGTGTGTTGGTCTTCTAGGGGCTGTTTGTTATCCATCTGCAAATAAGGCTTCAGGGCTCGATCCTGAGAACCAGAACTCTTCCCTCGTGGATGGAGGAGTACAGGCTAAACTGAGTCAAGAGTTCTGGGATGTGTTTTAGAATTTTAGTAAACTTTTCTAGAGTATCTAGAGGCAGGTAAAATCTCTCATGTTGCTATTTAAAAAAAAAAAAAAGTATGTCCAAATTGAATTACATGAAGATCCAGGTGGTGTGGACCATTTGAGGTCCTGTGATTCTGCCTGTGTCTTCTCTTGGTTGCTACATCTGTGGTAATTCTTAATGGCAGGGCATTGTTTGTGAGTGCCATGTGCTGGTGAGAGGAAACCATAAGGGCAACAAACTGTGCCAGGCTTTGCACTGAACAGAGGCAGAAAATCCTTTGTGCAGCCATGCCCTAATTCCTCTTGAGATTTAAGAAGAGCAGCTCAGAATGGAACACTTCTGCTTGATTCCCAGTGTCGAGTATGCATGATTTGGCCTTTTTTAAGGTGCCCAAGGGGACACCTTTCTTCCTCTCCTTCCCCCCCAGTTTAAAGGTAAAACTCAAATGTGTATATGGGAAAGCTTGGCAGATTAGTTCTCCATTGTAGCTGTCATTTCTGATGACCAAAATGCCATTGTAGCCTCAGTGTGTAGGATTTAAGAGGTTTTGCTGATACGCCAACAGGAATAGACATTGGGTTTGTGTGCTTCACTTTTTAGAGTAGTAATAAATGAAAACTAAAGGCCTTTTTCTGGCTGAAGGTTGATCAGGAGAGGTTCTAACAATGGAGTATTGTCACACAAGTGATTCATTTTGCCTTTTCCACTTAATTGGCGTGACTGGTGACAGTATCAGGGGCAAGACCCAGTAGGTTACTGAACTAAGGGCCAGTCTCACTATGGAGATGACTTGGAGCTTTGCAGGCCTGGCTCACATACAAGTTCACTGAACTTCTGATGTGGCCCAGCTCTCATCTGTGTCCTTCTGCATCCTGGACATGGAAGCAGCCACACAGAGGTCCTCTTTCTAGTCAAAAGGTAACTGCAGTACACGTTGTCTCTCCGAAAGAGCAAGATGCAACTGTTCGCATTTGTCTCAAATGCTGTAGTAAGTTAGGAAACGTAAATTAACTAGGATTGTGGTTATCATGATTGGAGGCAGATTTCATTTTTTTATAAAGAAATGATAGAATTGGAAGGCAAAATTAAACTGAGTTGTTTAGATGACTCATTTACCACATGAGCTGCTTCTGGCCCTAGATCTGGCAAACTGTATTTTAATAGCCTTTTTTGTTGTTGTTGATTAAATGTGGCTAAGTTATGGGAAGGTCAATCTCTTCCTGCTTTGCGAGGAGTCTTTCTGAGTTACAGATAAAACACCGTTTTTCATTTTGTTTGAGGTAACATCATGTGATGGTAACAACAATGGTTTATTAAGGTTTCAAATCCTCCCCCGGCCTTAACTAGAACATTCTTTTCATAATGTAAATGAAAGTTAAAGACTAGGTCAGTTTCCTGTCAGTGACCTAAAACTAGGTCAGTTTCCCCCAAAAGAAAACAAAAGCTTTATTTACTTGTAAGGTGATCTTAGATGGCCTGACTCTTGTTCTGCATCATGGTACGCTCAGCAATTTAAAAATTAGTGATATGAGAGCAGATTCAGACTGGATGTTACTGATCTGTGAGCTGCACTGCACTGTTAGCTCTTCCCAGTTGTGACATGAGGAAGCTGGGAGGCCGCTGAAGAGAGAAGAGATGCAAGGTGGAGGTACCTGCAGATCCAGGAGGGTTCTGCCTGGGAGTACAGTCGAGCAGCAGCCTACAGGAACTGGGACCGATGTGATGGAGCTACATGCAGAGCACAGATCTCAGCAATATGAGATATTGGAGTACCAAAGTTAGGAGCTTTAACTCTCTGTAGTGTCAGTGGAGTTTGGTAAAGACAGATATTCAAGGTCCCTTGATGCCATATGCCAAGGGAGAGGTTCAGCACACCTCTTTAAGATTTGTGTAGTGAGTAGATAACTCTCTGCTTTCCTTTCTTCTGCTTTGACAGTTGAATCAGTCTACAAAATTCTAGATCTGAGATTAACTATAGAAGAACCTAGTGCAACACTATAGCTTAAAAAAATGTTTCCAAATATGCTGTGTGGCTCTGCAACAAGAATTGAAACTAACTCTGGTGAATTATGGAGAGAAACAAACACAGACACCTGGGAATGTTGCCCCCAACACAGGCTGTAGGATGTAAATCCTCCCTATCTGAATGTATTAGTTGGGTTTTAGCAAATGCTGAACAATGCAGCTTGGAATTTAATAAGAAACATCTGTGCGTAATTGTTGAAGGATCTTGCAAAACAAATGCATCAGAAACAAAAGGCTGAAACCCTTCTGCTCTATTTGACACAAGCATTTCCAGGAACATCAACTTTTGGGAACTAGCTCTCCCTAAGAGTGCTTCACTGCTTACATTTTGGTTTTGTATAACTTTGGGAATCCACAAAGGTATCAGTCAGAGAGTGTGGGTCTCGGTTTGCCCAGCTACCTATAACTGGGGCTTTGTTCCCACTGTATCAGAGCGCTTCGAGTAGCCTAAAGGAATAAGCCTCATTTTCCTCTTTCACAGCTGGAAGGATTAAACTGAGGCTGAAGAGGTTTGGGGAAAGGTGGAGAATGAAGGAGATGGCAAAGGTTTAGGAAAAAATGATTATGCATCTGTGCATAAATACATCTATTGGAGTAAACTTTAGGCTGAAGAAGCTATTTCCAAAAGTCATGTAACTAATGATAAGCCTGTTCAAAGTTCACACTCCTGTGTGTTCATCCCCTTATAGTTGTATGAATTTCTGTCACCATGGTAGATCTCAGATCATTGATGTGACCTACAATGGGCAATTAGGGTTTTGCAAATTAAAGAGTTGTGGGGTTTTTATCCCATTAGGGCTAAAAGACTGGTATGTTCAACAACAGATTATTTTTGCAAACCCCTAGCATCCTGCTGCAGAAAACTTGGAATCATCCATGGGATGGGGAGGGACTCTTTCTCAGGGAATGTAGTGATAGGATGAGGGAGAATGGTTTTAAGCTGAAAGAGGGGAGATTTAAAATAGATTTCAGGAAGAAATTCTTTGGTGTGAGGGTGGTGAGAGCCTGGCCCAGGTTGCCCAGAGAAGCTGTGGCTGCCCCATCCCTGGAGGGGTTCAAGGTCAGGCTGGATGGGGCTTGGAGCAACCTGCTCAGGTGGGAGGCGTCCCTGCCCAGGGCAGGGGATGGGACTTGCTGATCTTTAGTGTCCCACCCCAAACCATCTTTTGATTCTATGATGCTGGAAATTCTATGGCCTTGCAAAAGAACTTGCAAACCAGCAGGAATCCATTTAGTGTTGGGCTACAATAGCATACCAGAGAAGTTTTGAGGACAGGTTATCTGAACTTTTTCTACATACACATCAGTGATTTTTCAAGAAAATTATGTGTACTTAATTGACAGTTACATACTGATGCACTTACAGGTGTGTTTACAGTACTCATTGAGGCTTGCCTGGGACATGTTGGCCTGTGCTTGTGCATTTTTGGTCTGGCAAACCTTGGTCATGTCTTGTTGTGTTACCTTTGCTTCTTAAGCATCACTAATTTTATTTCAGCAACTGGAATTCCCTTCCCTTGTACTGACTGTGTGTAACCCTAACATTATGAATAAGTTTAGTACTATTGTTCGAGGAGGATTAGCATGAGTCCAACAAAAGCTCCATTATTTTCTGTTCAATTCTCTTTAATAACTCTGTTTTTATTTATTACGACACAGCAGTAGCCGGCAGGAGTGTCAGTGACCCTGTGGGCCCATTGGTCAGGGTGGACAATAACAAGAGTGATGAAACACTCCCTGCTGCAAAAAGTTTAGAGCAGTGGTTGATGTATGAAGGTAAAGAAAGTGAATGTGGGAAACTGCAGTACTGGGAGTGTTGGCAAATATAGGTGCCAGTACTGGAGCTGGCAAACCGGAGATGAAACAGGCAGCTAAAAGCGTCTCACCTTCTCTGCTCTTACCACTGTGGATAAAGTAGCACACTAGGCTACAGGTTTCCTGGTAATATACAGGAGATCAAATTAACACTCATATAATAGTAAATTGTCCAAAATCTTATGTCCAGTAGAATCATCAAGGTTTTCAAGCATATAAATACATCTTCCCGATGTTTAACTGGGAACATATTGTCATAATTTCATTTGAAAGCTAATCATATTGTGTGTATTTTTAGAAGTTATGGCTACATGAAAACATTACATCCATTGTCTAATCTGTAAATGAGTGTTTCCAAATATGAAATAGATGGCTTGTGAAATGGAGGATTCTGTTCACATTTCAAAGAGTTAGCAATTAATCACTGCTTTCCCAGACCCTCTAACAGCGGTGTACAGATACTGATACAGAGTTAGGGTTTCTGAAATATAGTGTCACTCTATGTAAAGTGAGCTGCTGGAACTGCTTCAGGAATAAGAGTCCTAAGGCCTGTGTTAAAAATAAAAGCCTAAATTCTAAAAATACAAGTGCTGTCCTGGCTAGCAATTTGCAATCTACCAACATATAAATAACTCTGTACCACTATAGATACTTGAAATTCAATCATTTCTGTTTTGAAAAGCACTGTGAGGTCATTTGAAGGGTGATCTGTGACAGTAATAGTGTCACATTGCACCAAAAGGGCTCCCAGACTCAGAGGACCTGGACAACCAGTTAGTAAAACTGGTGTGTGAAGTCATAGAGGTTTGGCTTAATGGTTCATCCTTGACTGCTAGTTTTTGTCACTGCTTTTGAAGGAGGTGCAATTGCAATTGTTAGTGGAATAGCCTGAAACTTAGGGAGAGATTTCCATCATTTAGTGTGCACCATCTCCAAATTTGGCTCTGTCCTTAGTCTAAAAGGTGGTTGTCTTTCCTGGATCATGAAACTGAACTCATACTGGGTTTGATGCATATTTGGGGCCGACATTGCTTCCAACATATCTTCAATGTGTCCTTGTTTTTAGAGGAATGCCTGTCTGGGACATTGTCAGTTACAAGCTCTTCTACCCCAAGGGAGTCTATAGGCAGTTCTGACTGCATAGATACTGAGAGGATACTAAAGCCAGTGAAACTAAATTGGCCAGAAAGGAAGTGGAAGAAGTACAAAAAGTGGCTGGGCAAAATAAATAAGGAAGAGTCTACCAGGAGAAAACAGTAGAAACAATGTTGTACTTACACTCATGGGGACAAAAGCCGTATTTGCCATCTGCATCAAAGTCTTTTGTTGTGGAACACCAGAGGAATCCATCACTGCGTCCTGCATCTGTGCAGCTGTTGTACTCCTTGCCATTGAACCAGAAGGGAAATTTGCAGTATTCACCATCTGCATTTCCATACTTAACTCTAACCACTAGAAAGAGAACAAATGTGGGGCTGAAATTAGCCACCAGTTAATATAAAAAATACAGTTTCTGGAAATCTTCTTTTCCTGGAGGACATTGGTATAGAGATGCTGTCTGAATTTCCACTTTGAAATTCAATATGCTGTTGGTCTCTCTATTGGCAAGATGATCATAGCTGAAATAACAACTGGTAATTATGAAAGAATTACATGGATATTACTCATGGTGAAGTGTTAGACAGAACAGTCTTTGAATCAGCCCAGAAAAAATGTATATGTTATCGTTACTATGGCAATGCAAACTTATAAACATCCTTTTAATACATTTAGTAATTTAGTTTCTTTGGTAATACCATCTAGAATGTTCAGGATAGTTTGAAAGGTTGGAGGCAGCAGTTGATTGTGAGCTGAACATGCTTTGTGCCTCATAAACCACTTTGGTATTTCCAGTTTGACTTAAAGGTGATCTGCTGTGGCACTGGGGGGACAGGGTTGTCATGCACACACACCCAGGTCCTGGGGTTTATTTCAGTATGTCACATGTAGTCCTGAAACTACAGTACTGGTGCTATAAAATCTGTTAATATATAGCTAATTCACTTCTCCATAGCATTGGGTTTGATGGCAGTAACTAAGTGAATGCTTGTGCAGCATTTCCATGAATATGGAAAACAGTTTCCTCCTATTCATTGGTAGTCTGAGGCAAGGATCCACTCCAGTTGCAACATACGCTGGTCAGTGCTTCTGTTGAAGTTAAAAGAAAGCCAAACAGAAAGAACTTGACTATTTTGGTATTAAAGTTCAACTATTTTTTCAATGGGAGGACAGCTGAGAAAACAAGAATTTAAAATGAAAGGCAAACATGTTTTTGAATTCGTATTCTAAGTTTTCCAAATTATTTTACAGTAGAAGAATTATAATTAGAAATATATGATTGTGGGAAAGCTTAAACAGAAAAAAGAGGTTCCAGACTAGTAACATTTGATCATGTTTGTCTAGCTCAGGTGCTACTAGGTGGAGTTCAGTTGCTCTCTTCTAAAGGGTATGGCAAACTGCCTGGTAACGATTCTTGCAGGTGGTCTTAAGCCACTGTTTCACATTGATTTTATTTCAGTTATCAGTCTGAGGGTTTTAGATTTGATTTGTTTTTCACATGAGTATAAATCCTTATTAAGGTGGATGGTTCCATTTTTAACAATGGGAAGTGCAGCTTCAGTCATCTTAAAAGGGTATTCCAGCTGAACAGGACTGGCCAGTCTGCCTCTTACAAATGAACTGAAAGATCTTGTAGTTTGGGTACTGGAGAACTGATGCATTCAAAGTTGTAGTTGTGGCTTTGTGCTTTTCCCACAATTTGTGAAGATTGTGCAGCATCAGGTCCATCATTAATTCAGGTTTTTCAGGGAGCAACAGTAGAGGAAGAGAGAGGATAATCATAGGTAACTTTTTTTTAGGAATTACTTAAACATTTTGTAGAGAACAGTTTAAATTGTATAAATTAATTTTCATCCCTAACTGTTATTGACATGTCAGTGTCATTTTGTGCAGTGCCTGAAACAGCATTAGAAATTAGCAGCCAGTGGGCCATATGTCCTGAAACATTAAAAAGACTGGTACCTTGCCCCTCTCCAAGAGTCCACAGTTCATCATCATCAAAATGGGAGTCTCCTCCAATTCCTGGCCCCGGTGCAAAAGCGTGAGCCAGGAGACCATCTTTGCCATCAAAAGGATAGCCATCACCATGTTCTGCAAGAGGAAGCAGACAAAAAAGAACGGTTTCTAATGACCTCAACTCTGTCACGCGAGCAATGACTATTACGTGTACTTTCCCATCCAGGACAGCAGCAGAATACTTCAGTGAGTAAGTTTATTGGTGTGGGTTGTGCTGGCAAGACTGAAGCAGAAGAAAAACTGCCAGTACTTACAAAGAACTGTATGGTTTTTTTTTATTGTCAGTATGGCAGTTGTCACAGCATGTTATTTTATATCTCATAAGCATTGTGGAAAAAAGTCAACAGCAGTAAAGAACAGTGAAATACTGTCCATAAGATGTATGACACACTACTGTTTCTCAATGGGCACTGGTAGGAGCAATAAACATTGCAGAAGAGGGGTATCTTCAGATTATTTGTATCAGTTTGCAACACAGAGATTGGCAAGTAAAGTTAGATAACCTGTTGTAGGCTACCCTTTTCTGATGCATCTCAGACTGTTGTGCTCTTTTCTTTGAGCAGGATGCTAACAGCTTTAAGCAAGAAAGCAAATCAGCTGTGTGTCTCAGCAGTGGGTCTATGGAAAGCCAGATCTTATTCAGTGCTCTGAGGCCTGTGAATGAGCCTATTCCTCTTCCACATCAACCACTGTGAGACTCGGGCAGCTCCCAGGGCAACAGCAGGTTAAGTAGCTCTCCTGTTATTACACTGTAGGCTTTTCTTGGAAGTACACTGCATGTGGGTAAGGCAGGCTGGCAAGGGCATAACCCTGTTATTCAGAGCTTTCCCACCACACTGACTGGTGTATCAAAGCTGGCTGCCAGCATCTCCAATTGCATCATTTCAGGCCTTTTGGTTTGATGTCTTGACGTTTAACAGAAACCCTAAATACACAGGCCAAATTCTCTACTCTGTTACACAGATTTCATGCTAGTTCAGTTCATTTATTTCAATAGACTAGTGTGTCAGTTGTCAAGATTTTGATGTGTATTAGATGCTTTGCTCCCATTTATTTCAAAGCAGATTCTGTGCTTAAGAGAAAGCTTAAAAGTTTAAAAATTAAAAACATCGTGGATGTCCAAGCTCCTGTGAACCTTACATTTAGCGAAGCGATAAGAATGAATGAATGAATGAATGTGGAAGTTCTCCCACTGCTTCTGAGCTGACTATACCCAGCAAGTACTAAACCTAGCAGTAACACTTCTGCTTTTATAAGGCTTCTTTTTGCAAACCAAGCCAGCCTGGATGAGGATCTGAAGTTTTGAGTTCTGTACAGAATCTTTGAAGCTTTTGAGGTCAACTCCTCAGTAGCTAAAGCAAAGAAAACCAGCTCGAAATGGAGGCTTTTAGAAAGAGCTCAGTTATTCTTTAAGCTGTTCACTTTGCTTCCAAAGTCTACCTCCCAAGTGATTGGCTGCACAAGTACCTTCATTAGTATTAAAAATTCTGTGACTGTCCTCAAGAAATTAAAATGCTCCAGGTTTACACTGAAAAGCTATAAGCTTTCTTTCATGGGAAACAAAATTTAACTGAGAAGGCACGTCCAATAAAAATAAAACAAGTCACCTATCATCAGCTGGACTCAAACCATTACTGCATCTTACAATATTTTAAAATTCCTCAAGATCAAAGAATGCATTGAAAGCCTGTGCTCTGCTAAGCTAACATGGACCAGCTACGGAGTCAAAGCTGAAAGTCATGAACCCATGTTTCAGCTCCAGTATGTTAGGACCTCCACCACTATCACTGTAAAGTTGAGTACAGAACTACAAATACACAGCACAATGCCATTCCATTCTCTTCTGTGGCAGGAAGCCAGCTCCCATCATTTGAAGATCTGTGCTGGTATTTCCCACTTCTCTTTCTCATTTGTAAATTTTAAAATACAGTGTTGCCCCATGTGATTCTCTTTTGGAAAGATCAATATAGTATAAGGGTATTGTATAAATACTTCTCTCTCATGTATAAGCAAGAAAAAAGAGTATCTCAGTGAAATTAGATCTTAGCTTGTATAAGCCAAATGCAAGCTAGGACAAGGTTTGCCAGAAAGGCTCATGGGCACTACTTGTTGAGGCTAGATCATTCCAAAACTAAGGATTAATGAAAGGAGCAAACCCGAAACCATATGTAAAAATAGAAAGATATACCCCATCGGCCAAAATTAATCATAATGTCTGCTTCTCCATCATTTATTCGGTTAAATCTCAGTGGTGTGACGTCACTCCAGACTTGAAAGGCTCGAGCAAAGGCGTCATCTACTGTCTCAGGATCCAAATCCGGAGTGTAGCCTATAATCCTGAGAGGTAAGAGGAAGAATTAAATAACACATAAACCCCCTCCTGGGATTTGTTGTTTACTGATCAAAATGCTGAGCAGACTCAGCAGTGAAAGCAGTTAAGAGGTAACATTAGTCCACGTAAGAGCTAGACACTTTCCTTTGGGTGCGATGTGGTTTTAGATGTGGTGCTTACTATTATTTTCCTTCAGAACTGAGGCAGCAGCATGAAGAAAATTATATAGCCAGAGGCTGTGAAGCCTGCGTGGCAGTCGGGCTTCTGCAAAACATTCAGGGGTTTGTGTCAGTGCTGAGGGGCTGGTAAGGCAGCACCTTTTTTTCTCCATTAGATTTGAGGTCTACATTTTTGTAGACCACTTCGCTTGATACCGCATCTTGATATGTAAGATTTATTTGCCAGAAAAAGAGATAGATCACATTCTGAAACTTTCAAGTGTGGATTGTTTTGCTCTTTAATAACAAACCCCCAGCCCTTCTCCCTTACCCGTGTAGTGAGCTGTGTATTGCTTCATGCCAGTTGAGTGCCGATCCTTTACCAGTGTGTGGGTTATGTTGGCAATAGGATACATGGGGAAACAGGAGGTTAAAGCATGTAAGATAGAACCATAGCCCTGACATGAGGAAGGAGCAAACTCTTAAGAGCATTGCTTTCTTCTTTTTCATGTATTTTAATTGGACTTGTTATATTATAGCCAGCTAACCTCTGTGTAAAGGCAAGTTTCCAGTTCTTTGCTGCTGGAGCCATACATAACGAGGAAAATGAGTTTGGGCTAAGGAGAATGAGAATCAGAGGAAGTACATCAGAAAGTGGAGGCTGCCAGAGCTGCCGTGGACTTTTTAGGCTAGATGCAGCATGAAGGATGCTTTGGGTCATAACTTGTGAGGAAGCAGCAGACCAAATCAAGCAGCTAAGACAAATCTGCTGCTTGTTCTATTGGTGCTAAAAGTTGTTCCCGGACCATCTAAGATAATGGTGGAATTTTTTTATTACTGACTTCAATGAGAGCTGTACTGCTCCCTAACTTTCCAGAGTAAGAAATGAAAACATGCCAAAGCTATTGCAAAAAGTTTGCTTTAAATAATGTCTGTATAGATCTCAAATAGATTTTACAGTAACACAAATGTATTTGGTGACCGCTGAACGCAGTGGGGTTTGTCCTCCTCCACGGCCTCTGCCACAGGAAGTACTGTGGTCCCTACGGAGCAGACGAGATCTCCTGCCATTCCCTTAGAATCCTTGCAGAGCAAAGAGCAAACCCAAAATCTCTTCAATCTCAACCAGAACCATAAAGTTGAGCTTTAGATGATGATTCCTGGAATTTTACAATTTTAAATTTCAGCAGTGTTTGCTAAGACATCTAGTAGTTACCAAAACATAAACATAGATAATAGAAGAAACCCTGTCTAGCCCTCTAAGCAGCTACTCCACTTCCAAGTGTCCTGTTCGACTGGTTCTTAAAAGCTTAGGTATGAGCAAAACCCAGTATCACCAGCCAGTACCTGTATGTTATATGATTCTTTTCCCATTTTGGCTTTCTTGGAAAGAAGTTGTAATTGGCTACATCTGGGTTACCACAGCGGGGTTTCTTCATTGTCTCAATAGTATTTTGATCCAAATCTCCAGTTTCAGGCAGCCCAAAAAATTTCTGCATTTTCTTCAAAGTGTCTTTCAGGACAAATAAATTGCAATTGTCTTTGGGGCACCCATAGTATTTATTCAGGTATTGCTTGAAAAAAAATCACAGAATAAAGACTTTAACATTCATAAAAGAAACAGTTAAACATTACAAATAAATACTGTAATTCCATGTTAGCTTCTCATCTGTAATTTGCAAGTTTTATTTTCAAAATTGATATTACTAGTAACTGAGAGACCAACAGTATCTCCTTAATTGACACAAACCAGCTTTGATCACACAACAATACTAATTGAGCAATGATTTCCACTATTAGCTATCACCTTTACTTAATGAATTGCTTTATTAGTAAGTAGAGCATAGAGCTTTAATGTAGAACTACAAAGTAAATAATGGATTTATCTATTTTGGTTTCCTGATGGTGTATAAATCTGATTACAGTTTGAGATTTTGAGCTTTCTTTTTTTTTCCCCACTGGAAGACGCTATGGATTATTGAGAAACTTGCCAAGGTATCAAAGCAGCCTCAGAAATGAGATCACGGTAATTGTAAAGAAAAAGCTCTTACTGCTTATTCAAACTGCATTAGAGATATTTGAGTGTTGTGTGCCCTTGCTTTCGATTCAACTATTGCAAGGATCTGAGGAAGGTGGACTCGGGCAACATCTGAGCTGCCTGGACACTGCAGCCAATCAGTATCTGCGTACTCAAATCTCCATCGAACACGCCAGCAGATTATGGCTAGAATGATTTTTCTGGTACAACCATGGTGGCAGATCACAAAACTATTTTTCCCTAGAAAATGGTGGTCATAAAGCATCAAAAAGGCCACGCAAATCCATTCTTTTAAATCTTTTATCTAAAATAATATCCACTTAAGTCCCCACTACTTTCCTCTTTGATCAGTATGACCTAAGTTGCAGATGTAGTGCAGTTAAAAAAAAAAAAGTGAAGATATCAGTCTGTTGTTTGCTGTTGCCTCTAATCCCAGAGGGTCAGCGGGTTAGCCTGTTCCCTGGCAATGTCACTAGGTTAGCAGTCATGACTTTCACATGCATTGAGAAGCTGGGTATTTATCTTAAACTAAACTGTAGATAAACAGCTGTGGTCCTGATTATCTATACGTGGTCCTCACCTTCTATGCAATACGGAGTGAGATCACACAAACTATTTATATTTTTTCCCTTAGGTTCAGTGTTGACTGGCAGAATGACTCTGAGCTTCTTGGGGGAGGGATGAACTAGGAGAATGCCTGGCAGTCTCCTGCGCCTGGTGAAACCTGCCCTAAAAACTTAGTCAAATGAAAAAGTATTACAAAAGGTGAACGAGAAAACTTCTAGCAACTGTATAAAATCCTTTACCAACCCTGTTCCTCTGTTCCTAACTGGAGACTGATGAGCATGGCCACAGAACAGGCTGCTGGGTAGTCTGAGGTTTAGGATTCAGTGCTGGGATTCAGATGGAATTTGAGAAAACCTGTAGCTCAAGCTGTTGCCTTAGCTTGCACTGGTGCACAGATAAGCTCAGTCATGCTGTTTAGATTACATACAACTTTAGACTGTTGAATTTATATCCTCATACAGGAGTAGATAAATGGATTATGATGTGAGTTTGGATACTTCTATAATGATAATAACCTAATTATTATCTAAGTCTTTTTCATTCACAGGTTCTAAACAGCTTGAGTAAGCTACCTGGAGTTTATCCAGTAAAGTGAATCTTAAGGTTCTCTTGCACAGAGATTTTGGGAATTCCGTACTCAGGTCTGGGTTTCCACTATTTTATGCCTAGGTCTAAAATAAAAGCTAAAGCCATGTCAAATGGCAGATATTCCCACACTGATGTGTAGGCTACCCAAATTGATGGGTTACAGTGGAGAGATTCCCTTGCCAATGATGCTGTTAGGAAGGTGGCAGGTTACTGGTCTTTCTGGTAAAACAGTCTCCTCCTCTAGCAGAGGAAGAAACATCCTTTGGGCATTATATCCAAAAATATTAACTACAAATCCAAGGCAGGAAAACATGCTAAATAAAGAAGTATTTGCCAAAAACGTATCAGAAATATCAGGGAGAATTATTTCTAACAGAGAGTTACAAGAAGCATGGCAAAATGACTGCACATTTAAGTTCTTGTGCCTGGAAGTATTCTTGAGGGAAACCTTATTTTACATATCTAATTCATTGGCCAAAGTTCACCCAGGAGACTAGAGATGATAGCACTGCATCAGAAAAGGATATTCAGTGATTGCAGTTGGTCAAGCCTGGATTTGCCCACACTCCTCATTAAGTCCAGGCATACCTCATCTACCCTGCATAGGAAATAGTTCAGAGATTACTCAGAAAAAGGATTTAATCAAGATGTTACACCATTTCTTTCACAAAGTCCTCCATTCACCTACTGACTAAGCACTGGCTATGCCTAGTTTTTGTGATTTTTGTAACTTTTGATGGGGTATTTCTCCAGTGGAGACTGTGGCACTGGCAAATAATGGACATAGAATGGTTTCACAGTGGTTTGCTTCTGTCTGCTTATAGTTAATGGGGCCTAGTGAAAATTACTTGAAATGCATTAAGAACATAATCACACAAGCTGGTTTGGAGGATCTGTTCTGATCCTAGTTCTCATTGTAATGTAGTCTGATAGATTTTGCATCTGATCTGTTTGCATCTCCCAGAAAGGTACCATGATATAATATAGACTATACATCTGAACTGAAGTTTACTGAAGAAGCAGGATGCTGCTCTTGCCATTTTAGGTTTGGGAGTAAGGTATACAACCAAAAATATAAAATGAGGCATGGTAAAGAATTGTAGGATGGATTCCAGTGCTATTCTTGTGCTAGGATTCTAAATAAAATGTGAACCCCTCTCAGTTTTTCCTAAAATGGAGATTTTACTGAAGATGAGAAATTAACATAACCAGCTGTTGTATGAGAAGAGAATCCTGAAGAAAATGTAGTGTCTGTGTAAACCACATCTTGGCCTAGGCTGAAAAATTCAGTTTCCCCAGAGTCAGCAGGGAGCTGTGGTGATCTGGAATTTTGATCCAGCCCATTAATGAAACAGGGTCCAGCTGCAACACAGCAATTTGTGTTGCGACGCTGAGTGTTGGAACTGTTGAGATGGAGGGGGTGAGGGAAAGGCAGCCGGTTAGCATTACCCAAGAACACTCCAGGAAAGACAAAGGAGAACTGCAGTGTTAAAGCAGCTTGTAATTTTCCTCTGAGTACACATAATAAATAGGTTGTTCGAAAGAAACAGAGATGAGGGGAGATGTGGATTGCTGTTATTGAATGAGCCTGACTGTGTCTAAGAAAATATATTATTTATGGGAGGTTAAATTACCATTAGACATGTGTGACTCCATTCTCCTCTCCCACATACGCTGCCACCTCCTTCTCCCACCCCCCACCCCTGCCCTCCAGGCTGTTCTGCTGCTAAGGCAAAAGCTTGGGTGAATTTGTTTTGTTAAAGACTGAGGAGTGCCCTTTTTGGGTCAGTTTGTCTGTTTTTCCTAAACTTTCCACCACAGTTCCCATCTGGAAATCCTATCTACCCTCCCTTAGACCTTTTTTACCCTGGCAGGCTTTCCCAACTCCTAAAGAGAAGTGACCAACTTTCAAACCTCTGTGTCCTAAAATAAGAATAATTTATCTCAATCTTCCTTAAAACGGATTTACTGCTGAAGAAGAGAAATGCCCATAATTTACATGATAAAATAAGGATAATCCATCTCAATCTCCCCTTAAATGGACTTCCCCATAATGTCATTTTCATGAAGGTCCACAGGGCTAAAATAAGGTTAGAATAAATGCTGTAGAGTTATAGCTATAACTTGCTAATGTCACAGAAATCCACACTTTTTTTTTTTTTTTTTTTTTTGTTCCAGATTGGATTTGGGAAAAAAAAATGTCTTTAAACCTTGGATGAGATATTTTTTTTCAGTCAAAACTATTCACAATGGCTTCTGCGACTCGAGCCAATTTTGGATTGTAACTGTCCCTTAAAGCCGTGTTTATGCAACACAAGGGAAGCAATCTGGAAAACAAACTTCTGAAAGCTGTGATACAGTGAGTCGTGACAGCCCTTGCTTCTACTTGATCTAAGTACAAAACATTCTGTGTCTGTTATTTGCTGTTCTCCCACTTTACCGTTGCAATCTTTTGATTATTATACTCAGCGATGATTTAATGACATTATTTTGTATGTTCAGACTTAAGGGAAAAAACAAAACCAACCCCACTAAACAACCCAACTTTCTTTGCTGGCTTGAAAAATTTTAAGAAAGGAACCCTAACTTGGCTCTAGTTTTAACTTTTGAAAGCTGATACCTTTGCTAGCTAGCACTTCCAGAGGCTCTGGGGAGAGAATGCTACAGTCAATCCTTAGCCTCAGCTGAAACAAGAAAGAAACATCTGCTTATGAAAGAACAATATAAATGTGAAGCAAAGATGAAACCAACACTTACCACTGCTAGTTCTTTGTCTGTTTTGGGAGTGCTGTCTCCAGGAAACTTAATGATTGGTGATGGTGCAGATAAAGTTTTGTGAAAAAGATAAATTTGGATTAATAATACTTTAAAAACGAAGCCACACACACCGTGAGTCTTCATTCTGCCTTAAATTTGTGCTCTCCTCTTCAGAAAAAAGATTTTCCCGGTCTGCCTGTCAGTCCCTTTAGATGCAGGGTGCACCAGTTGCTTATCTGCACATCTTAACTCTGCACTGTGTTCTCTTTTGCTTGCTCTAGCAATTCCTTTGTATGTTTAAAACATCCAGATGCGCAGTCTCAAGCTACCACAAGAGGAAGTCTGAAAACTAGTGGAAACATGAGAAAAGGGCAGTTACCAGATGTGATTGCTGTGATTTTAAGGTAGCAACAGGCAGATACATATTACTGCTGAAAGAGGCCACATTTTCTCCTCATTTGCATAGGTGAAAGCATTTAGTTATGCCAGAGAGCAGAAAAAAACAAAATCTGACTTAATCTTGGAGATTAAGTGTCCTGCATATATTTTGAATAAAGCAAATAAATAAATTCCTAAACATTATTTTTGCGACAATTTTTTTGGGTATTGTCTTGTTTGGTTGGTTGTTCTTTTGTTTGTTTGGGGTTTTTTTTGTTTGTTTTTGGCTGGTTTTTTTTTTGCCACAGACATAATCAACTGCTTCAGTCATTGTGGTTATGCTCCTTCCTTTGCAGTAAACATTTTGATTATGGATTTTTTGATTATGGATTTTGGGGCGGCCCCTGCCTGGGCCAGTGCAGGCGAGTGGGGCTCCTCATCCTGCTCCTCCTGGGGCTCCATAAATGGCAGGTCTGTGTGCGTGGGGCTCACCCGCACTTGGCACAAGTCTCGCTCCCTCCCTGCTCTGGGCAGGATGTGCAGAGCTCTGAATAAGATTCTTGTGGCTCGTTTGTGTTTAAAACCAGCTTGAGGCTTTGCCACCAAGAGGCAGGGTATTGCACCTTAATCGCTTGGGCAATCGCTCATCAGGTGGACATAGCAACAGGAATTATCCTCAGTGCATGACGTCAGGGGAATTGTAGAAAATCCAGAGTTTGCTTGTGCTGGGGGTTTGTTCCGCTGGTGCAGCTGCCTTAGTCTGAAATTCTGTTGTGAATATGGCTGTCGTTATGGACATTCTTTTCTTGTGTCATTCATAATATCGCCAGCTTTGCGACATCATTACAAGCGGAATATTTTTTTAAGCAGAATATCCCTAATCTAGGGACTTGGCTCATGACTTTTTAAGGTGGGAGGCTGGCAATTCAGCATGAATGCAAACTGTGTTCTGGCCGGCTGAGTGTCACAGAACAGTCAGCATAAAGGTTGTCATGGCTTTCCACTGAATGTTACGAGAAAGTTTTCCAGCTAGGACTCTTGTACCAAATAGGGCTGTCAAAGAAGAGGAAATACTTTGCTGTGTTTGGTACTTACCTGTAATATTTTGATATTTAGATTGTAAGTAGATAATACAGACAATTCTTGGATTTATGTTTATATCAAACTGTTTTGCAGACTGCACCCTGTCGTGCATGAACTGATGAGTTTGATATAAGGGCAGGGGTTCTAAAGGGTGGGCTGAGGGCTTCAGAGATGAAGTGTTCACAGGAGCTTTGGCTGCCTCTGCAGTTCCACTGACAGCCCAACATAGTAGCTGTACACATGCCTGCTGGCCCAGTCAGCCATGGGAAACAGCATTTAACGCTCAAGAGTGAAAAGGAGGTTCAGCGTATGTAAATGGAGCTTTCTTGTAGGCATTAAATTTATGTCCTCTCATCCTTTCATGTGTGATTCCAGCAGCACTTGAGTTACAGAGCTTTCTTCTAATGGTTCACCTTTGAAATTACATTTTTTTTTTTAGCTTTTCCCCATCAGTAAAAACCATAGTCTTATCCAAGAGTTGTCTCAATAAACAGCAGTTCTGAAAATATGGTCCAGTTTATCCACAGCCCTGCATTAGGTTGTGAGGAGTGACTTTCCTGCTTTGTTTGCAACGACAGCTCGTATTTGTGTCCAGCCACATGAAACTGTAAGAGAACAAAGGCTAGGAAAGCCTTCATTAGATGTGCCAAACTGTTCCTAACTTGTCCTTAATTAACCAAGTAAAAATATTATATGTTGTCTTGCAAAATTTTGCAGTTATTGCTGTACTCCGGAGTAGGTCAAGGCCTGCTGTATATCTGAAAGCAGATGAACTACCTCATTTTCATAAGATTTTTAATGTAATTTATGATGACTTAGTAGCTTTCATTTAGAAGGCTACTGCAGTGAAGCCATTTAAAGCCAAATGTGTCCTGGCACATTCCTGTTGCATTCATAAGCCTCATTAAAATCTAATGAATGCTCAGTTCTCAATGTGTCTTAATGAACCTTCAATCGGAAAGGGATGAGGAAACTTTTGAATGGGTTGTGTGGGCCACACAGTTGGAAAATCTCACTGGATTTTCTTTCTTACCTTTGCTGACAGTGAGAGTAGGTGGAGGTGGCTTTCTAAATACATTTCCTCAGATCGCCAAAGTGAGGGAAACAGTTCAGACCTGCAGCAGAGTGCTTTTCCTTTGACTGCCATTTTGCTGGTAAACTGCTTCAGCTAGTTAGCAGTTAAGCAACTTCTGTGCAATTAGGAAATATAAAACATAATGGAAAAATGGACTTATAGGTACTGGGTGATCCCATATATTGAGTTTCTGACCATTCAGTAAAAGATATTCTCTGCTGTTGGCACATGAGGTCAGTAGCAGGTTATGAGATCCTACCTGAGGTGCCCTCTTTCAGATAAGCAAAGCGAAATAAACACCAATGACACTTCTTTGTGAGAGTAGAAGTCCTATTATATTATGACTGGCTGGTGGATAAAATGTTTCTTATGTTTCTTATCTCCATATATTTCTCTTTAAGCTCCATGGGATCATCCTGCTCTCACTGTGCTAGAGAAGTACTGATTTGTCAGACCAGGAATGCAGTGGTGCTAAATCCTGGAAGTTGGGAAAATCTGGTGTTGGCAGGCTTCTGCTTTGGGCTGGAGGTTGGGCTAGATGACTTCCTGAGGTCTGCTATAGCCTGAACTGCCACATGGTCCTACCACTATTGCTGAATTTGAAAATACATGATATGATGTGGTTTCTGTTCTCAGACGAGATGAGCTTAAAATCAAGGAGACAGATTCTGAAATGTTTGAACTGCTGAGTACATCAGTTGACGTTGACAGACTGATGGTTTAGTGTATAAACATTCCTCAGTGCTCCATACTTTGAAGAGATTACCTCTAACATTACTTAGTGACTCCTGAATAAATTCCTGGCAGGTAAAAATTAATGAGAGCAGTGATAAAAAATGGAGAGAAAGAGGAAGAGGAAGAAACCCCCTTGAGAAGCAAACATAAGGCCACCTACTTGATGGAAGAGCAGAAAGAGTAACTTAGATCTCCTTTCTCTTATGTTAATACTCGCTCTGCAGGATACTTTGTCCATCTACATGGACACTAATTCTGGATTAGCTACAGAAAATGAACACAGTTATATCTATAATTGCAGCCTTTATGTATTTGAGGAAAAAAATAATGTCAAAGTTGCATATAACTTCCAAAATTAGGTAAGCCATTTAGTTGATCTGTACATTAATTGATCTCTCCTGAGTCATAAAATGCTCTTCTCTAGTTACTGTGTTTGTTTCAGGTTAGAACTGCTCCACATTGAAAATTTGAAACCATCTGCTTTTGGAGTAAGGTGCCAGCTTTGATTTTTAAATGCCTACTTTCATGTGTTAATAAGAACTGAATGGCAGCAGCCACAGTCTGAGATGGCAAACGCCTTTCTTGAGGACATACTTCAGTAATAACAGTAAAAAGGGAATCATGAGCTGTAAGCTACATACCTCAGCAGATCTGACTATGATGAGAGACACGTGAGTGTGTATGAACATGCTGTTTTTATGAAGGGATTTTTCTGTTTTCAGAAAATTATTTCTTAAAAAAGATTCAGGAGCAGGTAGCAATTTCAGGATTAGACTTCAGATGGTGGCCTGGGTTATTTGCTGACAAAGTAGTCATCCCTCCACGAATGCACTGTAGCAATTCCTACTGTCACTAATTCCAAAATTTTATCAAAAGCTGATGACTTCCTAGTGGTTCCAGGGGGATACATTAGGCAATGTGTCAGTCAGCACGGTCCGTGGGAGAATGATGGATTTGTTCTTAATGGGGTTTCATGTTTTAAGCTGAAGCCTTTTGCTAGGCTGAAGAAATAAATAATCATCAGGACAATTAAGATCTCAAGAAAGCAACTGGTCATCTGGTCACAGGGTCAGCTCTTTGTAACTGAGTGCAGTGGGACATGTCTCCAAGTGAACTATTGGGGTACATGGAAGTAACCTCTTCCTGTGTTTGCTACTTCTTCCAGGTTCTGTGCTGTCAGTCTAAAGCTTCACAATTAGGAAGCAAAGCAACAATTTGATTAACGTAGATGGCCATGCATTGATTTTAGCAGGGTTCTTCAAAGAGAAATAACAGGTTAAAATTATCAGAAAGAGCCAATGTGGCATTCTCAGCGTGTTTCCTTCAGAACTGGGAAGCCTGAGGTGGTGGTGATGTTTGGCTGGGCTTCAGGAAAGGTGTCCATGTGACTGTCCCAGGTCCAGTTTCTCCAGGCTTTCAGCTCCTTCTCAGTTTGCCAGGGTTGCCTTGTGACTCGTTCTCATTTGCACAGATTCTGTTCTGTAATTTCTCCTGAAGCATCATTCCTTCTTTCTTTCTGTCAGAGAAAAAGGAGTTGTAAGAACCAGGAAACCAAAGACCTTACAGCATGGAACTTAACTAAGCTAAAGGAAGGATTTGGGGATGTTTTGCCATGTCTGGCTTGTAGAGCACTGCAGGAGAATGTGGCAAATGTACCAGCTCGGTGCCAGACTGAAGCCCCACTCAAGCTGAGGTGCTTACCTATCATTTATCCACTCACTGCTCTTTCTCAGCAGTCTAGTCGTAGCTCTGCTGAAGATGGGCCATCTATGCAAATAGTAGTATTAATATACTAAGGGACTACATCCTTCCTGGATTTCATAACTGGCAAAACACTAAGCTCTAAGTACCTGCCATTTGGTGGCTATAACACAGCAGTGGTTGTCTGTTGCAGTCGACTGATAGAGACATGTCCCCCTGTGTGAACAGAGAAAGACACAATATTAGCAGTTTATCTGTTTTAGTAAAGTTGTCTCCAGGAAGCAATAATTAGTCACAGCAGTCCCTGGTTCAGTTTAAAAGGATTAATAACTTCAGTGAGAAGTCATTTATATTTCAGGTAAGTGAGAGCATGCAGCACGAGTGCTGAAGGGTTGATCCCAACAGAACGTAAACCTTAAACATCCACATCATTTATTATCTGGATATGCTCCCTGCCTCCTCAGCAGCTGGCTCAGACTCCAGTGATCTAATTCACCAGATCTGACCACCACATGAGGGAGTCTTTGAACTATTGGAAATCAAGAATTGACATGGCGGAAAGGACTTCTGAGATCACAGAGTCCAGCCATACACAAAAGCACAACCCACACCCTACAATCTGGGCCACTAGAGCATGCCCTGAAGTGCCACATCTACACATTTCTTAAATACCTCCAGGGATATTCCTTCAGCCCCCTCCCTGGACAGGCTGTTCCGGTGCCTGACCACTCTTTCTGTAAAGTCATTCTTCCTAAATTCTAATGTGAACCTGCAACTTCACACCATTTCCTCTGGTCCTGTCATGAATCCTTTGGGAGAAGAGGCCAACACCTACCTCTCTACAACCTCCTTTCAGGCAGTTGTAGAGGGCAATGAGGTCTCCCCTCAGCCTCCTCTTCTCTAAACATGACCAGTTCCCTCAGCCTCTCCTCATAGGACTGGTTTTCTAGAGCCCTCACCAGCTGGGTAGTTCTCCTCTGGACACGCTCCAGCACCTCAACATCCTTCTTGTAGTGAGGAGCCCAGAACGGAACACAGCACTGGAGGTGAAGCCTCACCAGTGCCCAGTACAGAGACACCATCACTTCCTTCCTCCTGCTGGCCATGCTATTCCTGATAGGACCCAGGAATGCTGTTGGCCTTCTTGGCCACCTGGGCACACTGCTGGCTCATGTTCAGCTGGCTGTCCCCCAACGCCCCCAGGTCCTTTTCTGCTGGGCAGATTCCAGCCACTCTTCCCCAAGCCTGTAGTGTTGCTTGGGGTTGTTGTGACTGAACTGCAGGACCCAGCACTTGGCCTTATTGAACCTCACACAAATTGGCCCTGGCCCATCAATCCAACCTGTCCAAGTCCCTCTGAAGTGCTTTCACACCCTCAAGCAGATCAAGACTGCTACCTAGTTTAGTGTCATTTGCAAATTTACTGAGGGTGTACTTGATGCCCTCCTCCAGATCATCGATAAAGGTATTGAACAAGACTGGTCCCAAGACTGAGGGCCAGAGGGACACCACTGGTGACTGGCCGCCCAAAGATTTCACCCCATTACTTGGAACTCTCTGGGGATGGCCATCCAGCCAGTTTTTTACCCAGCAGAGAGTACGCTTGTCTATGCTTCTCCAGGAGAATGTTGCGGGAGATGGTGTCAAAGGCCTTACCAAAGTCCAAGTAGACAACGTTCACAGCCTTCCCCCATCCAGAAGGCAAGTTACAAGGTCATAGAAAGAGATCAAGTTGGTCAATCAGGACCTTCCTTTCATAAACCCATGCTGTCTGGCCCTGATCCCTTGACTGCCCTGCACTTGCTGTGAGAGCTCACTCAAGATGATCCTCTCCATGATATTATTTCTTGGCACCGATGTCAGGTTGACAGGCCTGTAGTTCCCCACATCCTCCTTGCAGCCCTTGTAGATGAGCATCACTTTAGCCACCCTCCAGTCATCTGGTACCTCCCCTGTTGACCAGGATTGTTGATAGATGATGGAGAGTAGCTTGGTGAGCTCTTCCACCAGCTCCTTGAGTACTCTCAGGTGAATACCATCCGGCCCCATAGACTTATTTGTGTATAGGGGCAGAAACAGTTTGTTACCTACTTCCTCCTGGATTCTGGGGTGGTTGTTTTGTTCTTCATCCTTATATTCCAGCTCAGGAGGCTCAACCCCCTGATGGTAGCTGGGCTGACTGTTGAAGAAGGAGGCAAAGAAGGCATTAAGTATCCCAGCCTTTTCCTTGTCCTTGTTTGTGATTTCCCCCCCCCGCATCCAATAAGGGATGGAGATTCTCCCTGGTCTCTTTTTATTGTTGATGTATTTATAAAAACTTCAGTTTTAATCAGTGTGAGGGTGTGTGTGTGCATGGAGGGGTGAGAGTGGGACAATGCACGAAGAGTCAACAGTTGGTGCCAGATGTGATTTTCAGCATTTAAGGTAGCAATTGAATTCTTGCTTGTGTTTCTCTCATCCCTTCTGTTTTGGGAAGTTAGTTCCTAAGGACGTGAAGTTCCCTTGACACATGGATTTCATTTGTTAGATTGCTACTAAGTTAGAAATGAATTTTAAGCAAATCTGTTACTCTCCACAAAGCATTTTCCATTGCAGTTCTTTATTATGCTTCTGCCTGAACCAGAAATTTTTCCTGTGTCCTCAGCTGGTATTAATTAGCATTGCAAAGTTTCTGTTGGGTGAATTCTATTAGTTCAGAACAATTTGGAGGAAAACCCCAGGCCAAGTTTATATGTGTCACCGGGACAAACTTCTTTGTGCTTTCTTAATACTTCCAGATAGACAGAGAAGGTTTAAAGTGCCGAATACTTTGAAAAATTTACCTCTTGTCCCTACACGTTTCCTCAGAGTAATTCTTGCCTGTTTGGACTATTTTGATTTCAGGTATCTGGTAGGATAATGTGACATCTGGTGAATTCTTGTGACCTAAATTGGGGCATTCTTATTACTCATTGCTGTTGACCGTTCTCCTAGCTAGTCAGTTCAGAAACCAGAAAGCCTTTGGGACTTTGTTTAGAAATGTGGTTTGAAGTTGATTGTTGCCTGCTCGTCAGCTCTGAATTTCAGGCACAAAATAGATACAATAAAAAAATATATGTATTTTAGGTATGTGCATTTAAGAGACTGATTATAGTAAGTAGCATATACCTGAACTATTAAACTGTTAAGGTTGCTAATTTAAATGTGTCTTCAGTGAAAACTATGCCATTAAAATGGAAAACACAGTGCTTTCACTAAAAATTATGTAGTTTAATAACGTGAGGGATGTGAATGGAGAAATAATCCTAAATCACCATAAATAGAACACAATATAATGCAATTTCTATGGTGAAACTGTGAAAATACTCAGAGAAATAGTTTCTATACAAGAACAGTTAAATAAGTAGACATCACAAAATTGGACAACTAGTGCGGAGTATCAGGAAAGCATGCATTGATAATGTTTTTCAGAATGAGTCTGAAGAACACCCTTTTAGCTTACAGTTTAGCTGTTCAGTTTAAAGGAAATGGGGTTCATCTGTTGGTCAAGATTAACTGCTTGAGTAGAGCAAAGCTGGAGTGAGGAGGTGGCTCTGGGTTTCTGGAGGACTGGGCTTGTCCCTGCCAGGGCTGGCTGCCCACACCGCCTGTGGTTTGGAGGAAGACAACAGAGTTCAAGCTGCTCCACAATGACATTAATGTCAGCTTGTGTTATATTTTGTCAGTGGGTCTGGTGATTTGAAGAAGCACCTTGCAGTGAAAGATGAGAGTAAGCGTGGTGGGAACTAGCCCTTTGCCAGTAGGGTAGGCCCTGCAAAACACATAGTAAGAGCAGGTTGAGGTGATTACATGAGCAGCTCCTAAGCCCCTTACTGCAGAGCTGTGGAATTTCAGCTTGTGAAAGTTCAGAGTCAGACCCTAAGAGTACCTCACTGAGTGACCCATTTCTCAGATTGTGGGAGGAGGCACATTAGTCCCAAACAGTGTCATGGCAAAGCTTGGCTGTTCCCCTCCGTTCTTCTGTTTGTATTCACCGGAGAGCTCTTTGCTCTAACAATCGGCAAGTGCAGTCCTGGACATGTCAGAATAATAGTTCTGCTTGCTTTGCTGCTCCTGCCGTGCCACCGCCTGTTGATAGGCACTGTACATCTCACTTGTCATTATAATGTTAGCATTCAGACACGAAGGGGCCTTAATTAATGACTTTCAAGATCTGGTCTTTTATTATTCATGACAGAACTTTAATTAAAATCTAATGTATAGCAGTTGAACTAGCAAAGGATTTAAAGTCCACAGTCTTTGATGGAGACAGTGATTCCCTCTGACCACTAGTGCTGTACGCGGAATGCAAATTCCGTTTCATTACAGCAGATTCAGGGAACAGAATGGGCTTTTTTTGAAACAGAGGTCCCTGTTTTTATAGACTCTGGAAAAGCAGAGTAAACTAGGAGGCCTGATTCCCTCTCCTATCCCCTTTTCACCTTCTAAAATCCTCATATATTTAAAATGCCAGTATTGGTAGGAAAAAACCCCAAAAGAACACAAATTTGTACGATGCTTACCTACTCGTTTTTTATTTGTAGAGATGAGGTGTATGGATGGTCTTTTATTTGCAAGATGCAGTGTATGGATGAGGTAGTCACTCCAGGACTCGTCTCCAGTAGGAGAATTCTTATTTCACATGAAGGGAAAACAGAAGCAGTAGTTTCACTCAATGTAGGGAAAATTCATGTATTGATGACGAGTTCAGCCTGGTGCAGTGATCAGTTACATCCCTTTCTGGCCTATGTTGTGTTAGCTGAATTTAAGCAAGTATGTAGCAGAATGTATTGCTGCAGATCACATCTGTTGTGCCAGGGAACATGGTTTTCTTACGGCAGTTGAGTCTGCTTCAGTTTATTTGGCCTTCCTGTATACCTTGGTTCACCTGAACTTCTAATCAAGTATGTTTTCTATCTAGGGAACTTACACTGCTGTGCCCTTACTGCAGTGACTTCCATGAAGCTCTTTGAATGGGCTTCACAGTCTTGGTGGTTACTCTTGCCTTCTCAGGGTAAAAACTCAGAGGATGTTTGTGGCTTGCATTTTACAACTGTGGGTTGTATTGGAAGGTCTATCATCTGGTCTGGTCTGCTGTGGCGAGTGAGAGGCGGGACACAGCCTGATGCAAGCAAACCGGCTGAGAGCAGACCGTGGTTTTATTGAGCGCAGTCACTCGTTTCTAGAGCGTCTCGTAATGACGTGGCTTAAGCGGATTGGTTCTTACGCCGCTCGCGCGGCTGTGTGAACTGTTTGATTGGTTAGTGCTCTAGTGTCACGGTTCCAGCCATGGCCAGCGTGTGTTATTTACAACCTACAAGTTGCAACACGTCTCTGCCCATCAACCCTGCAGCACTCGAACCTCTGCTTTCCAGGCCTCCTCCCACAGTCTACCAAGGCAGGGGTCCTTCTGTGGGATTAGTTGATTGTTTGTGGTTGCTGAGTTTCCCCGCACTGTGGATGGAGGCCAATCTATGATCTTACCATTAGAAGCAAATAAACAAAACTAACCAACAAGAACAACTACCTACTAGATACAGAAAAGCTAACAAAATTGACAATTATATAGAGCTAAGGGAAATTGGCCAAAAAGTCACATCAAGAGCTTTCAAAAAAAGTTGCCTGGGAGATGAATAATGAAAAAAAATTGCATTTGAATAAAGTAGTCACTGCAAGCTGGCAAAAATTCACAACTGTCTTATTTACTAGCTATAGAAATGGTTTAGTGAAAGGAAAATATGATTCACAAATTTTCAGCAGCTGCTGAAAGACGTGTTTGATAAATCTTGAGCATCATTTGTGAGTCTGTAGTTACCATCTTTACCTTGACAGCAGCAATAATTGCTTAGTTGCAAACATAAAAATATAAATACATCTTATAAAATAACTTCCCTGGAAATGAGACATTACTTGATTTTTTCAGTGGCTGCTCTTGATAAGGGTGCAAAAGTTTGTCATTTTTATCTGACTAACTTCACATAGCACTTCACATAGCAGCTAGATGGCTGCAGTCAAAGGGTTGTGGTCAATGGCTCAATGTCCAAGTGTTAGTCGGTGATGAGTGGTGTTCCTTGGGGGTCAGTACTGGGACCAGTGCCATTTAACATCTTTGTCAGATGGACAGTGTGATAGAGTGCACCCTCAGCAAGTTTGCGGATGATACCAAGCCCAGTGGTGCAGTTGACATGGTGGAGGGAAGGGATGCCATCTAGAGGGACTTGGACAGGCTGGAGAGGTGGGCTAGTGCAAATGGCATGAAGTTCAACCAAGCCAAGTGCAGGGTCCTGCACCTGGGACATGGCAATCCCAAGCACAAATACTGGTTGGGTGAAGAATGGCTGGAGAGCAGCCCTGATGAGAAGGACTTGGGGGTGATGGTGGATTAGAAGCTCAACATGAGTCGGCAGTGCACACTGGCAGCCCTGAAAGCCAACCCCATCCTGGGCTGCATCGGAGGGATGAAGAACCTTGTTTAGCCTGGAGAAGAGAAGGCTCCAGGGAGACCTTATAGCAGCCTTTCAGTACCTAAAGGGAGCTGCAGGAGAGCTGGGGAGGGACTCTTTGTCAGGAAGTGGAGCGACAGGACAAGGGGTAACGGCTTTAAATTGGAAGAGGGGAGATTGAGAATAGATACCAGAAAGAAATTCTCTGCTGTGAGTGTGGTGAGAGCCTGGCCCAGGTTGCCCAGAGAAGCTGTGGCTGCCCCATCCCTGGAGGGGTTCAAGGCCAGGCTGGAGGGGGCTTTGAGCAATGTGGTTTGGTGGGCGGTGTCCCTGCCCAGGGCAGGGGGATTGGAATTTGGTGATCTTTAAGGTCCCTTCCAACTCTAACCATTCTACAATTCTATGATTCTACTTCAACCAGCTGTTAAAACTTTGTAAACTGTTAAAATTTATTTCCTCTGCCCAGTCTTGGGGGGGAGTTTTAGCTGGAGTTCTTTCTTTCCTTTTTGTTGTCAATTTGCTACAGTAAACCGTTATTCTTATGTGATGATGTAATGCTGTTTGGCCAGCAGATATATTTGTGTATTTGTCTTAGTAGCACTGGGCTGTTACTGCCCATCCAGCTATTGTTGGGCAGCTGGGGCGAGGCTTGGGTTGCGTTCAGAATGTGAAACCAAACTATGTGTCACCTACTCGCAGACCCTCCTGTGGTTGAGCAGTATTTTGTGGCATCTTACTGGGAAATCTCTGGAGTATTTTCAAGCTTGAATGTGCAGAAATACGTTCAGTGTCTGTCCCAAGGCTGTTGAGGCAGTTTCTGCGCTGCTCGTGAAGCGGGGGCTGTAAACCAGGCTCGCATCTTTTATTTTAGTGACTTCCTTTCTTTTATAATTAGGTATCAAGGTCAGCTTATTTTCCTTTAACGACACGTACTAGGCCACTGATCTGTCACTGAGATCTCGGGAACAGAATCACAACCTCAAAGATACTGAAAAGGAGAAAAATCTCAGGGCACTGGTGGAATCCCAACAGGAGCAGTGGGGGGTCTCCTGGCAGGGTTGGTGGGAGACACTGAGTTCAATGGAAACCTCCATTAGAGGGAAACGGGGAACCAGCGGCACCACCTGCCTGTCCTTCAGCGCCCTCTGTTACTTCTTAATGGGGATGACTGAATAAAGGCAGCGTTTTTGTAGCCAGAGAGAATGTTTCTATAAAGGGATTGAACTCCAACTGTTTTGTCTTTTAACATTCTTATTACACTTCCTATGCTTTTTATGAGCTCCTAATTTCTTTCATTCTTGACCATTATTAATACAGGGCAAATACATGGTTAAACTACTTCCAGAGGCAACTCGATGGGTCATACAGTATGTCTATATTTTCCTGTTAGGAAGATTATTTCTAGGGCCATTGGCACAAGTTTTATGCTGGTTTTTGTTCCTTATTTTAAGATGATATTAAATAAGACCACAAGTACTGCATACAAAATATGGGTCACTTTTTTTTTTTTTCTTTTTCTGTTTTAAAGAATAAAGTACTTAAGGTTTTACACTGAAATTTTTGTGGAGATTTACTTTGGTTTTATTTTTGTATTCCCTTTTTTCCCCTCTGCTGTGATACCATAGAGAAAGATTTGACTTAGGAATTATGATCCTAAACAAATCAATACATGTTTTTTGATGACAGTAAAATAAGCAGTGGGAACTTCTATGTACAATGGTGGATTAAAAGGCATTACTGCAAGCATGCCATCCTCTCTGGTGCAGCAGCATCTGTACAGTACTACTGTTTCCTTTATTTTATTTTTTTAACATTACCATCTGTGATGAAGTCATCTTCCTGTTCCAGGAAGGGTCACGCTTTAAAATGCAGCAACTCCTCCTGGTTTCAGACTCATCGCATTGAGAGTCTTTGCAGTCCTAACAGTCAGAGTGAATCACTCTTTCTGCTTGAACTCTCCAGTAGGCTTGGGAATGGGAGTAGCACATGGCACCTGAGACACTCCTGACACTTTACCCACGAGACCGGTTCCGTTCTGGACACTGCGCTACTGAGCTTTTGGCCAGTCTGCTGGTGCTTTTGCCTGTAGCCTGCAAATCAGTCTGAGGTAATTTGCAAATGAGAAATCAAATGAGAAATCTCATTGCCTTAAAAAAGCAACTCTTCTGTGTTCTCAGGGGGAAGATAGGAGATTTACGCTTCTTTGGGGAATGAAATAAGTGATTTACCATTTATTTTGATAGACAGAGGTCTCATAAATTAAGACATGAAGTTTTTCACACTCTTGGTCTAAAACCCAGTGCTCCATCTCCACCCCTTTCTGATTATAGTGACGCTTGGCATTTCCTGCTGCCAATTGTAAATTAATCATTACTGTACTTCTAAAAGAACCAGCCAATACCTTTCTCGGAGACAGAATTTAGAATTTAGGTTTTGCTTACTTTAATAATACCTGAGTTTTGGGGAAGGAGGGCTCTTTAGATGTCTCAGCTACTCAAACGTGTTATTAGGTTTTCCATCATGTGTCCATTGGACATCCTTCCAGTTTTCTGCTGCAGACAAAACAGGCCCTGATTCCCCCTCCCAGAGTTCAGTGTTTCAAGGAATATTTGTGTGTATGTTGCTCTTTAATTCAGTCTTACTATGATTCACCTGTAGACTCTTCTGTGCTAGGCTGTTTTGTACTTTCATTAGCTTGTATGCACGGCAACTTCCATTTTCATTTCTTTCACTTAAGTCCATCAGGCTCTTTAAAGTTCCCTTATAATGCATGCAGAGCTGGGGCTATGATTGCTTGGCTTGTTATATCTCGAGATTTTAAAGTTTTGATATGTGGTGAGGGGAAAAAAAAGGTCATGCTCAGGCTTCTGGATCTAATTCTGATAAAGGAAACCTATTTATATTGAAGACAAATGAAATCCTAATAATTTGTAATGTTGCACATTACAGACTACAGCCCTTGTCACCAATACGATGTCTCAGGAGAAACAGTTGAAGCGAGCACTCTTTATATTACTTACTGGTTGTAATCTAGAGGAATTAATGAAATTACATCTCATAGGTTGCACTTATTATACTCTGGATTAATTTCTTGATAGTGTAAGAAATATTACAACTAGTAAGGTGTTAAGCAGGACAGCAGAAAGGGTCAGAGATGTTGTTGGTGCATTAGAGTCTCATAGTGGAAATGCACCACACTTGATATAACTGCAAAAGACAACCCGGTCCCTGTAAAGATGGGGAAGGGAAGAATCTCTCTCTTCCCTCAAACTTCTTAGACCTGCATTTAGTGCTGCTTTCCCCTCCACTGTCAGAGCTAGATGAAACAGGGGATACTGCAGATGTGGAGGAACCGTCAAAACTACGATGGGAAAATTGCGGGGGGTTTTGTTGTATGTGTTTTTTGTTTTTTTTAATAAAATCCTGTTTGTACAGGTACTACACCACCTCCATTTTTCCTGGGAAGCAACCAAATTATTGATAGTTTCTTTGAGATTTAGGAGAGAACTTTGTTCTAATTACAGGGGTTCAACTGCTAATTGCTGCTTGCTTTTGCAGAAACTCTTATGTCTCAATATGACAAAGCACTTGAGCACTTTTTTTCACTCAACAGTCATGTCAAACAAAAGAGATTAGTCCTATGCTTAAACGCTGACTTGGAATGTATTTGCTTGAAGAAAATTAAATGCATTTATCTTTGCAAAGTTGTAAATTCTACACTGTCAACTTCTAATGGGCTGAAGTTCAGTCAAAATAGCGCTACTCATAAACAGTGCAAAGAGGAGAGCAGGAGCAATAGCAAGAAGAATATTTAATACATTTGAAGTACCTTTTACCCAGTGAGTTCCCATTGCTGGGTGCATAAAAACGGTCAACACCTCAACACCTCTGTGAACTAAGCTGAACGTCTCCTTTCTCAGATGGGAAAGTCAATGCACAAAGACTTTGAATGATTTATCTGCATGAATTGGTAGCAGAGCCAAGAGCTGAATCTTGGCTTTACTCAATCTGTCATAGTATTATTGCTCATCCCAACTGTTCGGTCATTTATACTACACAGATGTGACAAGCTGTGTCATTCCGATGGATAAAAATAATCTTAAAATAGGATTTCAGTACAGCTCTTACTCACTGGTCTCCAACTTCCTTTTATAAGAAGTTGTCCCTTTTCCTCGCCCATGACACCAAGCCCTGGATGTACATTTCACTGCATTCATTCTGCTTTTCACTTCCATCAAACAGTAAGTTTGGGCCGGTCGAGTCAGCTCGTCCTGTGTTAGTAGACTACTGTAATAGAAGTGGGAATAGGCAAGGCTGTGTGGAAAAATCATTCCCCTCTTACTCACATAATACTAGTTGTGAAGCCTGGTATGTGCTTCTTGTCCTGGGACCTGTGCAGCAAGGTGTATTTAGAGGATGTGTACCGTGCTCTCATGAAGCATGGGGCAGAACCTTTCCTCCTACAACCCAGAAACGCTTCTCTCTCCCCCAGCCCCCGCAGGCTAAAGATGCTGCCTCTTTCTCTCGCTGTTGTGAATCACAGTAATTTTTTTTTACAGAATACACTGCTAAAAAGAATCCTGTTCTCATTATATAGTAAACTAGAATTTCTAGATCCTAAGGAAAATCACCTAAGAACCTTAAGATTATGTGTTCTTTACAATAAAAACATTTATGTTTTAACTGAGAATTTTTCAAGTGTAGTGAACCAAATAGCTGGTGTTTTAGTCCTCAAAGTTTTGGTGGTGGACTCTTCCTCTTGCAGACCTTGGAAAGTTGGGCATTCACTTCATGGGGGGAACAGGACAGGGTTCCTTACTTTAAAGACCTTTAATTGACTGAAGGTTTAAGATTTCTATTGTCTAGAAGCCAGATGCTCTTAGTCCAGCTGTCTCACACCAGACCCACATGCATATCCTACTTGTAGTTTACATGCTGCAAGTAACTTCTAAAATGCCATTACAGTGAGGGAAATGACTATAAAACAATTGCACTCACCTCCTAGACCTGCTCCCCATATGTCTGACGTATCTGCTTACTTAATGGAAACGAGCTTTTAGCATTGATAACTGTGTGGGAAAGTGAGCTGGTTTTCTGCTCTCTCTGGCATATTGACAGCATCAATCTCAGGTAAATTTCAGTGACTAGGTTTTTATTACTGGTGATGATACTTGAGCCCTTAGGATCAGACTTCTGATTCCAGGTTGCATTTGCAGAACTGGTAGCATAGAAAGAAAGGAGCAAGGAAAGTCCCTTGCTTTGTAAATTGAATAGACTTAGTCTGGAAGACACTGAGAGGCTCTAATGCTTCATTAAAGTACATTGTCATAATTTTTAAGTTCAGAAAAATAGTTGTTAATGGTATTTGTAGAAAAAATATGTCAAGGTGTTGTTGGGAACCATCTTGAAGAGAATGGACATGTGAGCAATCCAGGCCTAGTGACATTTGACCAAAGTCTGAAGTTAGGCTTGATTGCCTGACTGCAAAGTTACTAAAGGACAAATGCAGCTGGGAAAGCAGGGAGCTGGAAGAGATAACAACTCTTGGATGTGGAATGCAAAACAATAGGACTGTGTAGGGCTGCTCTGTGTGGACAGTCTTAGTTAACCAATTATGTACTGCTTAGTTGCTCATGATAAGTGTACCAATAAGTGTAGTAGTTTACTCTCCCGATCACTGCTAAAGAGTATATAAGACGCTGTCTGGGCTTGAATAAAGAGTCAGCTTTGATTACATTAATCAGCGTGCTGTCCATGATCTCCCACAAGGTGTGAGAGAGATCATGATGGATTGTGGGTCTTTCTTTTAAATAGGTGTGACATGCTTTTATTCCATTACCTGTTTTATGATGTGTTTCACCTCCGGGTCTTCAGCCTCACCCCATCATCCGGTTGCAGACCCCCACTTTCCTGTTTGCCCCTCCAGCACCCTCTCTAGAGGCACAGCTTGCACTCAGTGTAAAACACTGCAGTGGCCTTTCTGAGTACCATCATGGCCATGCTGTTTCTACTTTGGGTTGCTTTACTACCAGAAACTTCTGTGACCAGCACTTTTTAAAATCCAGTGTTTTATTGTTGCCAAGGTCATAATACAAAATAATTCAGAGATTAATTAGTTGTTTCAGTCAATTTGGTCAGAATGCTTAGCACCGGCTGTTGTAATGAGATCCAAGCTGTTGTGGTTTAACCACTATGTTGTTGGTTATTCAAGTCAAAGACACTTGCTAAATGGTTGTTAAGTTGAGTGAGGGGCCTCCCATCCCATGATTTAGCCACATCCCAGGCTTCTAAGCAATATGCAACCATGGTCACATCTGAATGGATGTGACCTTTCCAAAATGACCTCTCTTCTTCCTCAAACGTGTATGTTCCTTGGAGGCTCCAGCCCGTGGGAAGCAGACACTGCTGTGTGCCTTGCAAAATACCTGTCCTAAGTCTAAAACATGGAATCAAATAGACTTTGAGGGGAGCTGAGTCATTCCCAGATTCTGGATATGCCAGGAACTATCTGCTGTGTCTTTTGCCCTTCAGCACAGCGTTAACATACAGAGCTATAGTTGGAAGGTTTGGGGTTTGCTTTTTTTCTTTTCTGCCTGGTAGCGCAAAGCAATTGTCAGCACCAATTAACCAGCAAGTTCAGCAGAAATGGTGGCAGAGAAGCCAAGCCTTGGGGAATCTGTCCCAGAGTGTAATACTTGCACCCTACTTTGTGCCTATAATGTCAAGAATAGGGGAAACATTGCACATTACTGGAGATCCCTGCCTATTCTTCCCTGCACTTTCAGTAGTTGAGTGAATGAGACATGAGAATGACAGTAATGCGACAGTGACCCCAGCTATGTGTGTATAGATATGAATAAGAGAGAGTAGAAAGTGAAAACCCACATTTTTTAACAATAGTAAAGGAAAAAACCCCAATCAATGGTGCTGGATGTTTCAAAAAGAACCCAGGGTGGCTGGGATGTCATTAGATAACATCAGGTGCCTTTTGCTTTGGTCTTACTCGCAACGTTTGGGAAAAACTAAATACTGTATCAATAGGATGATAAAATATCCTCTGTGCTCACATGGCATGTTTGACTTGCATGAGATTTCTCTCCCTTTGTAAACTGGGGAGCTACCAGCTCCAGTGTCACTGTATGGGGGGATGGATGTCTCAGGAGGTTGCTAATGCCTTTTGAACTGGACATCGCAGAGGTGCAATTGTCCCCCTGAGATCCCAATTTTATGGATTCTGTGACTTGAATGTGTTGTTGTTGTACCTTCACTGGAGCAGGCAAAGAGCAAGCAAATAGGCAGGTCTTTATCCCTATTATAACTGTTTTCTGGGTGATCCACAATCAATATCACAGAGCTGCATGTCCTTCTGTCTCTCACCACGAGCCTCAGCCCTTCTCCCTCGACTGTTGATGTCTCCTGGCCTTTTGAGACCAGTGCTGAGAGGTCCTGCTGCCACCTCTGGTTCTTTGACAACACCCTTTTAAGACTTTCTTTTCAGAGGTCCCCAAAATATTTATAACCGGAAAGCTGCTTTGTGTAAGTTTGTCTGAGGATGCCTGTGGGAGCATAGTGGATGTGTCCTTAATCCTGGAGCAAGTTTGAAACGCAGCTTTGGTTCTGAGTAAAGGCGTGTTGGATTGGACAGCACTAGGGGATATTTCAGTGGCATAGAGAGCACAGGGTAAAGACATTTTTTAAAGATTTGCAAAAAGAAAGTTGTCACAGTTAGTGCTTTCATTTCTGCTCTAGGAAGTACACGTGATGCTGAAAGGGCTCTGCCGTCTGGGTTTGCTCATTAAATAGTGTCTTCGGTTCCTTCGCAACGGATGGTTACAAGCAAAACCCGAACTCTGGTGTCTTCTCTCTAATGCTTGATATTCAGTAAAAAACTACAGTCCCCTACTAGTTAGCCTGGTGTCTGTTGCAGCTTCAGGTATAAAGCAGCTGACAGAATGTTAGTTGATACAATAATGGGTAGTTTCGGGTGTACTACCAACTCTTTGCTAAGGATCAAAATTCTTCCTTTAATGAGACATGAAGTTACAGAGTTTATGGCTTGTTTTGTTATCAGTATGAGAATGCTGCCTCACTTCATTTATGAGTATTTGTGTGAATCAACACATCTTATTCTTTAATAGAATGTACAATGCTAAGATCTTAACTTCGACCAGAGTTGCTTCTTTCCTCATATTTTATGGAGCACAAGGACTTGATTTTTAAATTTTTAATTCTGACACATCTTATTAAACGTGCAGGCACAGAGAAGCACCACCAGTCGAAGACATCATTATTATATGCATGGAGGGTTATCTTCTGCCTTTCTGCCCTCATCATTCATTAATAATGCACAGAGCCTTGTCATTTGTCTTTTCAATTCTTTGACTTTATTTTATTGCTCATATTTTATGACACATGAAGTGCTCTGTAGCTAGCATTCAGCATCAGCCTTACATATCCATGGAAATATCACCTCTGTTAGGCCAGAAAAAGTACCTTTTGTTCTCTTTGTGTTTTGCCTCTGAACTTAGTATAACGTCACTTTTTTATTGATGCTGTTTCTTTCAGTTTTCATCTTTCTAAGAAAACTACTCACAGAGCTCTTCTGTATGCTGAAAAAGCAGCTGAGCCATACAGCCTCCCCTTCTCTCCTTTGGTAGCTGCTTGTGTACCCCACCGCACACGAGGCATCTTCATTTGAACCGAAGCTGTAACTCAGTTTACCGTTCCGTCCGTGACCTTAGATGTGATTAAGATGCTGCTTAGTCTTTGTAAAACTGCCAGAGAGAAATCTCTTCTGCCAGTGATGTTGGGTGTGTGTCTTTGCAAGGCAAGCTGTGGTCCACTGGGAACAGCGAGGAGACTGTTAAAGCAGGTCTGACTTCTACATGCCACTTTGGAAAGCCCCCCAAGATACTCTGATCATGGAGTGTTTTAGAGTGTTTTAAGTTTTTCAAGTTCAGTTTAAAGAGCTTAATCAAACTTTCTGACACAACTGGCACACATTAACATTTTTCAGCTGTAAACACACAAACCCAGGAATTTCTAATTGCCAGTAATTAAAGTGTGTGGTTGGTTTTGAAATGTTTTCCTATTTTAAGAAGTCTGAAGTGGTACAGATCCCTTGTGATGTTCCCAAGGAGACAGAGGCCTGCCTGAGGCTGCCTTGCTGCCTCTCCAAAGGTAATAGGGGAAAAACTGGGCCGTGTACTCATCTTGCATAAACATTTGAGCCAGGGCTACTGTTTTGTGTGTTCATAGCAAAAGATTTAGTTGGACGACTCCTTTTTATTAAAACATTAATTAACTCACCATTGAGCAGTGCTTGATATGACATTTAAAAGGATCCTGGTGGGTATCAGGCTTTTGCTGAGATGGTTCAAGAGCTCGGAAACAGAAACCCGTCCTGTCCCAGCAGAATGTGGGTGGCTCCCATTGCTTTATTAAAAACATTTACGAATGAAATGTTCTTTGGACCAGAGCTAATCCTTGTTATAAATTCATCCCACAAACTGATGCGAGACTGAGCCAATCAAAATTGGTAATATTTATTTAGCAAGCGGCAGCAACCAAAACGGCGCTGGGCAGCCCGGGAGCCCCGCTCCACCGACGGCGCGCTCCCAGTTCCCCAAAGTCGACGGTTTTATATCCTTCAACTTCCAGTGGTGTACTCTGCGTCTGCGTATCTTGTTGCTGGGGGGTCGTCCACTGCCTTCCTCACCTCCTGGTGGTCGTGCGATGAAGGCTTCTCGTCTTCCTCGCACCACGAACCCCCCTTACCCCTCTTACTCAGTCATGCATGCACATTCTGTTTACATGGCCGGCGGCTAGTGGTTATTCTCCGATAAGGCTCATCAAGAAGACTACCCCACCCAGCGAGGTTTAACGAACAGACAGTTTATAGTTTATCACAATCCTGAATTACTCTGAAAGGATCCAGAGACCTACGAGATAGGGGTCAAGTTATGTGCATTTCCTCTGAGCTCTTTGGAGCCTGGGGGGAGGCAGTGCTTCTCCAATGCTTAGTGCTTTATCCAACTGCTGACTACTGGAAACTGGGGAGAGTTCTCCCCGGGGCTTATGATATATTAGAACTGTCACAGCGTCCTCCAGAGCATCTAGGGCTAATGACTGCTAAGAGAAGCTTGACAGGGGACATAGCATAATCTAATATGGTAATTCCTAGATTTTAATGATAGCTTGATGCTTGACAAAAGCCGTTGCCGCTTTTCTCTGTCCATGCACTCACAGAAGGTTCTTGCATAATCTAGCTTGGAAAAAGAGCAGAGCTGCCGAACCCAGGCTTGGCAGCACGTTCTCTAGGGATGGGCTTGCAAGTATTTTTTGTTCTGAGAGTGATATTTCTGGTGGCCACATCACAATTCAGTTTTCAAGCGCTTGTCTTTTATTATCTCTCACGGGGTTTCTTGATCTTCCTGGCTATTCTAGTCAGTTCAGAAATACGGCAAGGGCAGCCTTTATTGTGGTAATCTGGCACTTCTGTTTTCAGTTTTAGCTTCTGAAGAAGCCCAGAAGGAAAAATGCTTTTTTTGTTTGGTTTGGGTTTGTTGGTTGTTTTTTTTTTGAAGAAGAAGTTAACTGTTTAGAGCCTGAATTGGTGATGTTTCTTACTGAAGCTGAAGATGCAAATTGAAAAATCTAATCTAAAGTTTCTGCATCTAGACCAACATTAAATGAATTTAAAAGATTTAATATTCGGGTCATTAAAATGTGTTCCATTTCGGTGATAGTGACCAATAACAGAAGCAGGACCTTCCTTTAAAGGTTGACTACTCAGTAAGTGCACAGCCCTTTGGACTAACTGTCCTGCCTGTGCACAGAATGGGTGAGACCATGAGAAAATGTTAGGCAAGGGGCATTATGGAGCCACCTGAATTTGATTCCTTATCTGCCATCTTTTATTTCTGCTTCTGCCCCAGGCCAAAGAATTATACTTGTGATACAGCAGAAGCGCTATAGTTAATGTGTGTACTTGGACTATGATTGCATTTGCTGGAAATGTCGTGTTTCCTGTGGATAAGTATCTGTGCCAATGAAATGAGTAAATATGTTAAAAACCTATCTGACATCCTGATGAATGGAAGAGAGAGTAGTTTACTGAGAAGATTGCATTTATAACTAAGTACTTGTAGGGATAGTTTGTTGAAGGATTAAAACTGTTGAATTCCAGTCACGTCATTGTTCTAAGACTTCCAGTGAGTATGTGTTCTCCAGAGCGTTTGTTTCTTCAGAGCTTCAGGTTGACTTCAGCCCTTCATCCTTTGGTAGTTCCAGTTCTGTAGGGTCCTGCCTGCAGTACTGGGAGGCAGTGCAAAAATGAAAGGTTTGTGAGTTGAGCCTTCTGCATGCCGACTTATTTGTAGGAAAGGAATAATAAAAAGCCATTCCTCTAGACTTTGATATCCAACAGGACAGCAACCAGGTNCAATGCATGACTTTTATTTATTTGGGTTTTTTTTTTGCACTCTTTAAACAAGGGAGCTGGGGGTTACAGTTTTTTGGCTCTGCTCAGCTAGTGGAGGGCACTCATTCTGCAGTACTTTGTGTCACTGGGACAAAATGACTCAGGTGTTAGCAATTCTGCTGCTTCCTCTGGAAGACTGTTTCACTGCTGAATAAACATTACTCCAGGAGTTCTTCCTGCAGTGCTTTCTTTCACAGGAGAAGTGCAAAGGATCATGGTCCCCCCTCATTCTGTAGGGCAGAATCACTGGGGTCTTTGGGAAACAACATGAAGGTGTTTGGAGGGGAAAGGAGAAAGACTAAATGCGTGGAAGAGAAAACATGTACTGAGGACTTA
>VZTM01005283.1:128618-152324 GCA_013400555.1 Jacana jacana | reverse complement strand
TTTTTTGGATAAATTAAATACATTTGCAAATAGATGCAAATTCTTCTCTGATATGTGAAAAACCTGTCTGACTTCCTGACAAATGGAATAGAGAGTAGTTTACTGAGAAGATTGGGTTTGTAACTAAGTACTTATAGGGACAGTGTGTTAGGGGATAAAATTAAAGCTGTTAAGTTCCAGTCACTTCATTATTCTAAGACATTCAGTGAGTATGTGTTCTCCGGAGTATCCATCCCCCTCATTCTGTAGGGCAGAATCACTGGGGTCTTTGGGAAACAACATGAAGGTGTTTGGAGGGGAAAGGAGAAAGACTAAATGCGTGGAAGAGAAAACATGTACTGAGGACTTAAGATTTTAAAACTCAACCAGATGGTAGCAGAATGCAAGTGAAATGTCCATTCTAATGAAGGCAGCTGTAGAATATCAGACAAATGGCAATTGGGTGATGGTGATGTTTTCATTTATACTTTTGCTTCCATAAGAGCCCACTTTGTAGGCAGAAGCCATTGAGTGGCAACACTAAATACTCAGACACTAATCCTCCACTTGCAGTTAAGAAAGCTGCTTTTTAAACAATAAAATCTTGCAAGACCAGAACTCTTAATAACTCTTCCGGCAAATGTCCTGCTTAGAGGTTTTCCGTGGCATTTTTCAGATTCCAACTCTGACACTTCACAGTCTAGACCAGAGTTCACCCATTAGACTTCCAGAAACCCATGGAGTAATTTTACAGCGATTTACTTAGGAAGTGGTCACACATCTGCCCCAGCCCTCACAGGCAGGTTCTGGCTTCAGGGCTGGAAGCGATTCACTGTGAGTCTGCTAGAAACAGAGATTATGTGGTCTTGGTAAAAGTCACTTGCAACTGGAATCCAGGGGGTGTCTCCTCTGCTTCTCTTCTATCCCAGGGTAATGAAAAATTTTCCACTTATTTTAATGAGTATAATTACATACACTGGCTGTATGTAGTTTGTAATGCTCTGACTTCTCATCTCATGCTTGCAAAGCCACAAATCAGCATGCTATTTTTAGACAGAGACACTGTCTTGGATTCACTGAATATACATATATATATGAATATGGAGCCCAAATAATTCAAGAATGTTAAATTCATCTAAATACTTCCATCACACAGGTGAAGTTAGTTGGCAAGTTAAAAAAGGTGAAAGTTAATTTCTCCATTCTCTACCAACAGAATTTTCTGAAGTTCCAGTTAATATTTATTTTCCAGACCTGTGTTTACTCAAAGATCATCTATACTAATGGCAGAAAAAGAAACATTCTAAAAATTTGGCATTGGAACCCTTTTTGTGTCATCTGTATCAAGCAGTGCAAGGTAGGTTCCCTCTGCAGGCAGCAAGTGTGAATGAAAGCATCATAGGTGTCTGAAGTGATACTAAGATCTATCCAAGTGTGTTAGAGCCAACTGTGGTGTCTTTCAGACACCTGTGCAGTGCACATCACCTGGAACCACATGTCATTGAAAAACCTTAGTGCTTCCACCCAGGAGGCATCCAAGTTAGGTTTTCTTCTGAAAAGGTTCTTTGCTGAAGCATCAGGAGAAGGGAGCCAGGCTAAGTGTTATCAGACTGGGTAAGTGTGTGTGGGATCATGACACAACAAAGCAGGGTGAAAGAAGGAAACTGCAAATTACTCTCCTTGTTCCAGATTTAAAATTAATCCAAGACAAACAAGACCTTTACTCCATCTACACTAACAGCAGAAGTACTTATGGGAGTCCCATACATGTGCTGTACAGAGGAAAAGGAACCCATTTGGAGGACAGCTAGTGCTAGCCCCCTGTTTTGCAAGCTCTCTTGCACCCCAAATGCTGCATTGGTAACTCTGAGCTTCCCTTGACTGCCTATGGTGACTATGCCAAATACCGCATCACTTAACCATGAGAAGGAGATCCAAGAGCGTTGGCTGTGTATAACTGCCATGTAGGTGGTGTTCTCTCAGGTGCTTGAGTTGCTCATTAAGAGCAGGTGGCAGTGGTGAAAACTCATGCTGCAGGTCTGTGTGTTCTTACAAGCAAGAATAATTATGAGCTACCTCAAAACAAGGGTGTCGAGGTGAGCTGTATCATTCACTTGCATTAAGCAATGAAATATGGCTTCTGGAGTTGATGTTCACAGCCCATGGACGAGGTGGGGAATGTTAATGTTAATGAATATACAGAACAGTCATAGTGAGTACTGCCCGATCTGATCCTAGTGCTAAACTTACTGAGTTTGTGCTAAACTTATCAAGTTCACAGATCAATCAGATGCTGTCAAAATGGTCTAAAGGCATCCTCCAGCTCTGGCAGCCCCTGAATCACAGACTCTTAGAAGCTTGTAAGGTTTATAAAAGGAAAATCATGCTGTGCACTTGTCTCATACGTTCTTCATCAGGTGCACTCCTGTTCACCAGGGACAGCCATAATAGAGCTAGATAGTTTCTTTGAACTGTCATGGCCTTTCTTACGTTCTTAAGCTAAAGGTGTCCACTAAAATTTAGGACCTAGAAGGGATGCGAATGTAAGGGTTGAGAGCAGGAAATGTCTCTTAGCATGAACTTGGGAATGTTTTTGTGTGTGTCCCAGAGAGTTTCATTAGGAACAACACCACTTTGGAGAGAGATTCAGTTTCTCAGACTTAGCAGAAACCCACCGCACTAGTCTTTTAAGATACACTAGTCTTTTAAGATAATTTTCTGCTGTGCCAATCAGTAAATTGGAAGCAGTCCTGAAAGGATAGGTATTTGATACTGTATTGGTTTGAGAGAAGCATTCTGCACTAAGTGGGCCCTTCAGGCTGGCTTACCATTTGAGATTTCCAGTCTGTAGAGCTTCCTCAGTCACACTGCAGTAGAATGATATTGTACAGCATCTGTATCCAGCCCTCCAGCACTCACTGGGGCAGGTCAGAGGGGCAATAAAAGAGATCATCTTTTAGTCTTTGGATGTGACAACGGTTGTTAAGAGAGATGTTTTTGTTCTAAGGAAACAAAGAACAGTCCGACACTGCCCTGAACAGTTGGCCAAAGTGTAATGTTTGGATTTTGGTCTCCTTAAAGCACGGACTTTATATCTACATTTATCTGCAAAATACCTTTCAGCACCCTTTGTAAAAATGCAAACATTTATAACCTCTAGCTGTTTAGTTTGTGCTTTTTCCAAAATGAACCATGAACAGAACATTCCCCTCTCATCCCTCACTCTTACCCTTGTTCTGATCCTTTCTCAACTTCTTGTTCAGACGTAGAGGATCGATAGTCTCTTCAGGTCTTCTGTGGTAAGAAATGTTCTTTCTAACTCTTCTATCCTGCTGTATCAGCTCAGTGAAATTAATGGACAGGGCCATGTAGCATGGATGATAAATTAATGAAACAAAGACCTGGCTGACTGCTTGTGACTGACTGAGAGAGAAAAGCAGGTAGATGAACTCTAGGTATGCAGCAGAAAGATGCTCCCACTAGGTACTCTGCTCTTGGGTACTATCTGGCATGCACCATCAAGGAGAAAAAAGAGCGGTCACTGCAAACAGATGATTATTAAGTTGTTTTAGAACTGTGTAGCATAGCTTCTAGTAAATTAGCAAGAGATCCTTTTGTTTAATGCTTGGTGACACGTCTATAAAACCCCCAGCACATCTGATTTCTAACGCTTCAAATGATGGCGTGTGTTTCTCTGCCAAGCAGAACATAATTAAATATGAAAATACTTCTTTGTCTAATACTGAGTATGGTCTCCGTTCTGAGTAATATGGAGATTAAAGCCTGATGCTTCTGTGTACAGCCTAAGGCACTCTCACCGTGGGAGGATGCGGTCCCCTTGTTCCATGTACCATTCCGAATTCTGTAAACATCTCTGTCGCTGCTGTCACCTGCCACCATGTAAAGATCAGTTCAGTTCTCTGCATCAGCTTTGCTAAATGCTTGTTCTTATTAGCCTGAACAGTGACAATTTGTTATTGCAGGCTGCTCTGGGACATTTCCCTCTCCAGTAGTACATTGTTTTCCAAATCTACATGTTATTACATTTGTCTGTGGAGTGCAGAATGCTTGTAAGGATAAAGCTAGATTTTTAAGCTTGAACACTTTGTAGCTGTAGGCAAATTCTGTTCTCAGTTACATCTGATCAGATCAAAGCAAGCCTTTAGCCACGTCATACAAATACTCCTTCCTTTACATCAGGATAACTGTAGGCAGAATTGATCATGCAGCCTTGGATGTCTTTTGTTTATTGAAATGGAGCAAAACATCTTTCCTGTAAGTTTTACTTACAGAGTTTCACCAAAACATTAAAACCATCTACCTGTTTTGAGCATTGTTATAGTCCCTTAAGAAAACAATGAAGTCATTCTCTGGGTAAAGGACAGCAGGGCCATCTGATAGACCAAACCAAATGCTTCTGGGGTCACTTCTATCATGGGCAGCCTAGGGCAGCTGCATTCCTGCAATGAGTTTTGTCTGGATGAATGAAACTGGACTGGTGAACCTCACAGAGGTGCAGTGTGCTCTGTTGTGGTGTTGTATGCATCCTTAGTGATCAGTGGGGAGGGAGATGGACTTAAAACCTGTGCCTTCTTTTGCTATTCTGTTCTCTGGAGAGATAGAACAGTTCTGTGATGAAGCAGCAAAGCACTGATTTTTAAGCAAGACATTTGTAAACCAAACGTGACCAGAAACTGAAACTGCACAAGTGACTTCAGCTCCTGGCCTTCCTGTGGTGGCTGATAGGCTTCTGACTCAAAGCTATGCATCCTCCCAGGCAAAGCCAGCACTCCCAAAATGGCTTGCTTCTGGAGATCTCCAGAGGTAAATACCTCTACAGGGATGTCCTCAGCTGGTGTAAGTCAAATTGAGCTCCCTTAAAGCTAAAGCGAACTGCAGTCACTCAAGCTAGCTAGATTTGCAGGGGCTGCAAATCTGAGTGGTAATCTGTATTTCAAACAGAGCCAAGGGGACTTTTCCCTGAGTCCTAAAGGGTTGCTGTCACCTGGGATTAGTCTTTCTGAATGCTGGAGTGCATCGTGATCTTTGTTGAAATTATCTGTTACGAAGTAAGTTTTACTTAATTGGAGCTATTTTTCAGTGTCAGTTTTCCTGTGTGTTTCAAAAACAACATAAGTAAGGTAAAAATTTTCAGAGTGGTTTTACTCACCTCGTTCTATCCTCACATTAGAGAACAAAAGACTTTTCCAAGTCTATCATAAAGCTTCATTTCAAACAAAAATATTTTCTGTTTTCTGCTTGAAATATGTAGCTACATGTTCTTCTGTTCAGCCACTAATTGAAAAGAAGTTTGATTGTATTTGGGAATAAGTCAGTGTCAACATCATCTAGTGAAAAATGTTTCAAAAAGGAAGGTACCTGACACACCTTCATTGAAGCCAGCAGCTGTGTGCTAGTCATGGTACTTAAACTATCAGTCTCAAATGTGTAGCAAACACTGAAATTAGGCAGCTGGCCCTCCTGCTTCAAATGGGATGTAATAAACTTTATGGATTGACGTTATCAAACTAGTGGACAGTTAGTTACGAGTTTCAGGCTCCTGAGTAATCAACTGTGTTTGGGACTCAAAAGGAACTCGGTAGCAATTTTCTCTCTCTCTTTCAAAAAGAAGTGGTCTTTTTGTGGCTCAGGTTTGTAGATCTCTCATCTCTTTCTCTTACCTAGCAGGTCATAGACAAAGCTGAAATGCAAGAGACGAGGTGAGAAACTGGGTGTATGTGGGCCGGTGGGCATAGGGGATGTCTTGGTGTAGCCTGATCTGACCATTTGGCAGCCTTAAATGAACCTCAGAAGGTCAAGTTAAACTTGTGACCTGGCACCTTGAAAGTTTGCAGGGTTTTTTCATTAGGTTAATCGATTCTTTTGAGTGTGTAAATCTAGCTAAAAATAAATCATGATTGTTGCATTTCTATTACGTGCTTATGATTGAGCCTGGGATGGTAGTTGTTGTTGCTGTTGTTATTATCATAATCATCCAAGATCAACATCATAATCATCATTGTTATTACTATTATTATTGTTGTTATTATTATTTATTATTAATCAGTCTTGCCAGGAGAGCCTGGAGGTACTGCAGGTACTGCATCTGGGCTTTTCAAGACTGGAGAAAAATGTATGGGATGGACTATTTCCTAAGGAAATAATGCCTCAACTATCTTGTTCCTGTTTAAGAATTGTATCTTGTAGCAGGGACTGATGTGATCTCAACCTAAAGAAGTTCAGACTTTAGTCAAAGCAGCTGATTCTGAACCTGTGTGTTTTGATTAGCAAGTTTTCCTCATTTCCTCTAAGCAGCTTATTTGGGTTACTTCTAATTAGGAAGAGTATCAACACTAGGCTTCTTATGTGGGCAACATAAAACATACTATGATGAGGGGTTTTTTAAAAAATATGTTTGGTTTTTTTTTTTCCCACTGCTTCAAGCCTTAATGTAGACTGCACTTATTATTACCTGTGGGGCCTGTAGGAGCCAGTTTGGCTTTCCAGACCCTGACAGGAACTGTGTGGAGCTGAAAGGAGTGGTTTGTATCAGGTCAGATGAAAGAAACAGAAAGTCTTGAGATTACATCTGGTATTGTCTTGGAAATAGTCTTGAAAATTAATGTTACTATTGCATTTGCGATTTACAGCGTGTGAGTATTGATCTCTGCTAAACTTGGGGTGGAGATTTCTATGCAGATGTGGAACGTTGCTCAGTTTAACTGTGCGTGAATTGAGGAGACCTTTGAACAAATTTCACTGTGGTTTGACAGTGGATGCAATGTGCGTTAATAGGACTAGAACGTGAGGTGCTGCTCATCCATTTACACTACCATTTAAACTGATTTCACCTGAATCCAGAAGTTATGACACTTGGTTGATGGAGAGGGAGAGAATTTGGGAATTGGAGTTTTCCAAGTTCTGAAAGTTGGCAGTTGCAAACGATTTTCTGAGCCCGAAGCAAATTCTTTTATTCTGGTCTTTTGAGGCAATAAGAGATCCAGTCTAGTATCTGTGGAGATAATCAGTAGATTCTAGTTGTTTCATGATGTGTTGTTTTTGTTGTTTTTTTTTTCCCCAACCCTTCTACAATACTTTCCTATATTTAGATTATTTACTTTTAAAAACTTCTTTTAGAACATTAATTGTGGCCTTTTGGGGATACAGATGAATGCCAGTACAGTCTGAGACAGTTAACCCACTTAGTCCATCAAAGCAGTTGACATGACCTTTGGGATTTTTTGCATCTCCTTTTAATGCTGTTGCTGAGCCAGTAATAGTCAGTTTTTTTCAGCTTTTAGGTACTAGTCTGTGCAGTTTCTGTTGTCTGTATTGTAGCTTCCCATATGAATCCATTTAGATTTGCACATTAATGACTCCAGTGTAGGGCATTTTAGTGCAGTTTTATTGCTGATCTGCATGTTAGAAAAGCTGAAGTGGCTGTGACACTGGCAGGTGGGTTGTGGCAGGTCTTGCAGATTATGAATTCTCTTTTTTTTTTAAAAAAGGGAAGATCATATATTCAAAAAGGGAGGGAGAGAGAAAGAAAGGTTAATTTGTCAAGTGGCCCTATCCATGAACAAAGTCTGGGCACTTCTTTGCAAGTGAAACTAACCTCTAAGTTGTAGCTGCCCACACAGACAATCAGAGGAAGGGAAGGCAATCAATTAATTTGACCCAAATAGTTTCCAAGAAAATTAAACCCTTCTGACTTGAGGACATGAAGGTGTCCACCAGGCTATGGTTAATGCGGGTGATCACTGGGCCACAGCCTGGGAAGTAGTTTCTGGCCTCACACCAGAGGAGTTCCGAGTTGACAGCCCTTCTCCCCTGCATTTTAGCTTTGCTTTTTGGGGTGGGAGGAGGCCTAAGACGGTATTTCATTGGGAAGGAATGTGCTGGTGGGAAGGAGCTTTCAGGCAACATGCAACAAACAAATACCTAAATAAATTGCTGTGCACTTGCCAAAGTGGCAAAGCAATGTAATGCACCTCTGCCAAGCTGGGAAAGTGTTAAAAGTTCGTATTATCAACAGCAACAACAAAAAAAGGTGTGAAGAAAATTAAGTGGCACTTTTCCATGACTGTTCACATGTGAAGGGGACAGAAAAATTGAGACGTCTTGTAATAACTGTATATTTTCAGTAACTGTCCAGTACAACTGCAACTCTCTCTTCTCTGAAATTTAGGTCAGTGGCTGAAGGTTCAGGTTCCTGTAATGGACACCCTAAACCTTGGCTCTGTTTAACATCAAATCCAAACCCTGTGATTTAAGCCTGTCTTTGGGCTTCTGGAGTTTGTTATTTCAGCCCATCAGAAAATTAAAGTCAGATGGGCCTTTTTTTCTGGTGTAAAACTAGTATGGGATAGGAGCATTTAGTTTATCTGCAGGATTATTTATATGTATCCTTGACTTTAAAGACAGGCCATCTTTATATATTTTTCCACAATGCAGAGGAAGATAATTGGCACTGTGCTTGAAATAGAAGTCAGACCCTAGAGGGCTCTGTACCTGAATGTCATCTTGTTACTTACAGCAGTCCATGCAACTTCTGTGCCTCTGTTTTCAAAAAACTGCTACAACACCTATGTGGGCATTCTGAACTTAAGGTACTTGATAGTATAAACTAGGCAGCTCAAAAAGGGGTGCTGCTGGGCATGAAGCAGCACTGCAGAGTGTGATGCCTGCCACGGGAACCAGCACTTTGAAATCCCAGGCTGAAAGACGTTTTATAGGTACAGAGTTGTTCTAGTAAATATTTATGAATCGTAGTTGTTTGCTGTTTGGATATTTTCCTGAGACCTTCAAAAAGCCTTTCTATGTATTTCTTTTCTCTTTAAAAGCAAAAAGCCTTTGTGTGTATTTGTTTTTTGTTTAGAGGGGGAAAAATAAAAGCAAAATAAAGCATGTTTGAAATGCTGTAATGCAGCAGTTTCTCCCTTGCTTTTGTCACGATGGTTGGTTTCTGTTCCATAAGCCCCTGGATAGCAAATGCAGGCAGGGGGGTAAGTGCTGAATGAGGGGAAGAAATAGTGCTCTTCCATCCTGCTTGGAGCTCCCTGCTAGCGTGGCACAGAAAGAAACCACAGCTTGGCAGGTCTGTACAGTGTCATTTAACACATCGTAAATGCTCCAGAGTGCCCTTCTGAAGGTCAAATGTCTTCAGTCACCTCCAGGGTGACATTTCACAAACATTCTGAAAGAATGAGTGTGAAAAAACAAAGACTGTTTTGAAAGTGCCTGAGTGGCCCCAATTAGTTGTAACTCCCAATAGCTGTGACAACAGTGCTGCTTTGGGGCTGGATTAACTCTGGGCATGAGCAGCTCTCTTGGTTTTCCCATTGCCAGCTCACTACAGCTGTTAGAAGTCTTCATGGATCTTGCACTAAGCCCTGTTTTGGATGGTGCACTTTAAGTGGTATCTGATCATTTCTATAGTTAGTATGTGGCCATGGCTCCCTGAGACAGCAATACTGCCCTGTGTATGGCCCTCAGCCTCTCCTCATAGGACTGGTTTTCTAGAGCCCTCACCAGCTGGGTAGTTCTCCTCTGGACATGCTCCAGCACCTTACACAGCACTGGAGGTGAGGCCTCACCAGTGCCCAGTACAGAGACACCATCACTTCCTTCCCTCCTGCTGGCCATGCTGTTCCTGATAGGGCCCAGGATGCTGTTGGCCTTCTTGGCCACCTGGGCACACTGCTGGCTCATGTTCAGCTGGCTGTCCCCCAGCACCCCCAGGTCCTTTTCTGCTGGGCAGATCCCAGCCACTCTTCCCCAAGCCTGTAGTGTTGCTTGGGGTTGTTGTGACTGAACTGCAGGACCCAGCACTTGGCCTTATTGAACCTCACACAAATTGGCCCTGGCCCATCAATCCAACCTGTCCAAGTCCCTCTGAAGTGCTTTCACACCCTCAAGCAGATCAAGACTGCTACCTAGTTTAGTGTCATTTGCAAATTTACTGAGGGTGTACTTGATGCCCTCCTCCAGATCATCGATAAAGGTATTGAACAAGACTGGTCCCAAGACTGAGGGCCAGAGGGACACCACTGGTGACTGGCCGCCCAAAGATTTCACCCCATTACTTGGAACTCTCTGGGGATGGCCATCCAGCCAGTTTTTTACCCAGCGGTGAAGAGCTTGACTAGAAATCCAGCAGTTTCGGGAAGACTTTTGATCTGAAATCTGAAGGCGGTCAGACATCATGCAGTGATGTAAAACAGTACTTCAACTTTTGCTTGAAGTCAATGGGATTTCACTTCTTACCTGATCCAGGATTTGTGGTATGAACATCTCATTCCTCAGATCATCTCAATGTGAGATACCTGACTCCCCAGCATAAAAAAGAATAAAATTGTTCAATGGCACTGGGAACTTGTTGTGAGCATTGGATTTGATATGAAGCTCTGGAGTACCCCATCAATGAGTAGAGGGCAGAGAGTAGCTGAAAAACTGGCCCTCCTGCTTCAAATGGGATGTAATAAACTTTATGGATTGACGTTATCAAACTAGTGGACAGTTAGTTACGAGTTTCAGGCTCCTGAGTAATCAACTGTGTTTGGGACTCAAAAGGAACTCGGTAGCAATTTTCTCTCTCTCTTTCAAAAAGAAGTGGTCTTTTTGTGGCTCAGGTTTGTAGATCTCTCATCTCTTTCTCTTACCTAGCAGGTCATAGACAAAGCTGAAATGCAAGAGACGAGGTGAGAAACTGGGTGTGTGTGGGCTGGTGGGCATAGGGGATGTCTTGGTGTAGCCTGATCTGACCATTTGGCAGCCTTAAACAAACCTCAGAAGGTCAAGTTAAACTTGTGACCTGGCACCTTGAAAGATTGCAGGGTTGTTTCATTAGGTTAATCGATTCTTTTGAGGTGTGTAAATCTAGCTAAAAATAAATCATGATTGTTGCATTTCACGTGAGATACCTGACTCACCACTGTAAAAAAAGTTAATAAAAAGTTCAATGGCACTGTGATCTTGTCTTGAGTATCTGTATCAAGACATGGCTCTGGAGTACACCATCAGCAAGCAGGAAGCAGAGTGATTGACAATTAAAGCCCAGTGCCACACAATCAAGGAGCACCGCAATGCTCATGTGTTTGGGCAAAACTGCAGCCAGAGATCCTCCATGATGTTGAGCTGGTCCCATATGGCTGGCACTCGTAACCCTTCACTCGGTTCATTTCCCCTTACCACGGCCAACATCTGTGCTAGCTGCTCTCACACGTGGGGAGAATGTCAATAATGAGTTTCCCTTCCTTTTCATCAGGCTCATGCTTTATCCTTAATTACCTGAGCTATGCTGAAGGCTTCATTAATGTTTGATGTCTGCTTTATCCTGAATGGAAATTAAGGGAAAAGGAGGTGGCTTCCTACCAGTTCTCAAAACGTGTGTGTCCACGTGGGCAAGAAAGGGGAGAAAACTGCTCTGAAATGTTTCCTAAATGGGTCTTCCTGTAGAATATTGGCTGGCTGATTGAATTCTGCTGTAAAGAAGTGACTGGTCAGGGCATCCATGAGGTAGTAAATAAGATTTTTTGGGTATTCAGAGGATTCTCAACTGAAATGACATCATGTAAAACTGTGATGTGCCAGCGCCAAAAGACAAGGGTGGTGTGGAACTTTGCCCTTTTTATAGATTAAAGAAATCAATATCTAAAAGAATTCAGGAAAATTATTATGACTAAGAGAGACATCAAAGCATGGCATAACTTTGTCTTCACAACATTTGTAAAATTCAGTATTGAAGTAATTCAACATAGGGAATAAGATTTGAAGCATGTATATGTCAAGTGCTGTAATTCCTCCATCAACATAATGAACCTGAGCTTTGTCAGCATTTGATCAAAGTTTAAATGTGAAGGTTTCACTGTTTTTTTATATTAATCTGTTTTTTTTTTATTTGCATGTCCTCTAGGGATTTCACTAACAAGATCTTTCAAAGTATTTAACACACCTTCAAGTAAATAAATGGTCTCAAACTGACAGATCCGGTCAACCTCTAGAAAGAAGTTTTAATAGGGTAAAGACCTTACTGCCCTCTTGTTTTACTTTATGGCCTTCAGAGGAGAAGAAGATATTTGGGAATCTTTAAGAGATATTTTTAGGATTGTTTCTGCTGCTTCTATTGGGAATACGTTGCATTTTCTTTAGAGAGTCCCCATTGAAATCCACGAGAATTCGTCTCTTAAATGCAGGTGGAAAAAGAAGAGGCATAAGATCCATGTGCAGAAAATGCTGAAATAGATAGAAATCAAAATAATCTGGGAACAAGGAGGATGTTTGGCCTCAATTCTGCTTGTGCTGGCTTGTGAGCGCTTTTCTGTCCAGAAATTCACCCTGACTAGTGGTTGCCATGGGTAGGGGTGTAGTAGTTGTGTTGTTCCACCGGATGATTATGAAGGGATTTGTGGGCACAGGACAACTAGATTAGGGTCCAGCTTTTTTAAGAGTTCACACACCGTGCTCCACCGAATTGCAGGACTGGTTTGTTTGTGAACTAGTCCCTTTTGGAAATGCTATTTTTACACTTGAAAGGAGTACCTCGGGTCTCCTGGGGAATACAAACTACTGATTCCATAAATCCGAAGGAGAAAAGCAACCCTAGAGTACTGGTCCTATGCCCTACTTTTGGCTTCATACTACTGAACTCCCAATTTCTTCTGTCCTGTTGCTTACTGACTTGTCTCACACTTGCATCTGATAGTGCCAATTTTTTTCTCTTCTTTCTCTCTTTTTTATTGACTATTTAGATTTTATGTTTTTCATCCCCCTTCCTTGTTGAGACAGTTCTAACCTTTTTCTCCCTGATGTTACTAAGAAGCGTGATGCAGAGCCTGGAATAGACAGAGGATGGAACCAATCTTGCAAGAGACTCTAAAGCATCTTTCTATATTCCACCACTATGTATAAGATATGGGTGTTGTAAAAAGGCAATAACTGTAGGTATTTTATAACATTACATTTTCAAGGAATAAAATCAGCTATATTGATGAGTTAGCATAGCTGGGTCACATCAGAGGAATCGCTGCAGACTCAGAAAAACATGTATGGGACTGATCTCTTCTGTCTACTAACTCCTCTCCCAAAAGTCTGACAACAATCCACAGTGAATAAATTATTTTACCCCTGGGTACAATGTAGAAGCAATATCTTATTTACCAAACCAAGCTGTCATTTCTCTGAAACTAGGAAACATTAGGCAGCGTGGTTTATCGAGAGGTCAAACATCACATGAAGTCTTTATTACTTCCAGTATTTATATCACTAAATCGATTTTTATTCTTCCTTGATTTCCTTCCTTGAGGACTTAGTAATTTACCTGTTCAGCTTAAATAACTGTAATGAGATCACAAATGCATCTGCAAAGGTAGTCATGATGTGGTTTAGACTTTTATTTTGTTTAAAGGATTAATCTTTTGCAAAGTGTACATCTATTGGGATATTTTCTTTTCTCTAGTGACAGGTGAAAATCTGATTTGGAGGTATAACTGGCTTTTGGCTTTCTTCTTTGAAATGCACCAGTATCTTTGATCTTCCACAGCAATCTGGCAATTTTCTGAAAACAGTTCTGATATTTTTACTTATATTTAGCCACAATCAGGAACAGAAATTAAAGATAGTCGCTGGCAAGACAATTTTGAAATGCAAATAAGATCTCATTCAAATTTGGATCAAAATTTTAGACTTTTTATCTCTGATCTCGTTTTGTTGAGATCATAGGAAATGGATAGCTTCAAGGGCCTGGCTCCATCCTCCTGACACTCACCCTTTACATATTTATAAAGGTTAATAAGGTCGCCCCTCAGTCTCCTCTTCTCCAAGCTGAAGAGACCCAGCTCCCTCAGCCTTTCCTCCTATGGGAGATGCTCCACTCCCTTCATCATCTCTGTGACTCTGCGCTGGACTCTCTCCAGCAGTTCCCTGTCCTTCAGGAACTGAGGGGCCCAGAACTGGACACAATATTCCAGATGTGGTCTTACCAGTGATAGGACAAGGGGCAATGGGTGCAAGCTGGAGCACAGGAGGTTCCACTTAAATATGAGGAAAAACTTCTTCACAGTGAGGGTGACTGAACACTGGAAGGGGCTGCCCAGGGAGGCTGTGGAGTCTCCTTCTCTGGAGACATTCAGAACTCACCTGGATGCGTTCCTGAGTGATCTGCTCTAGGTGTTCCGCTCTGGCAGGGGGATTGGACTAGATGATCTTTCAAGGTCCCTTCCAATCCCTGATACTCTGTGATTCTGTGAAAAGCCTTCTTCCTTTGAAGAGGTAAACTTAACTGAATAGAGATTAGGGTATGATTTAAAGCTTTTAGAGCAAGATCATGGCCACCGGTGTGTGTCATGGAAACAGGGCTAGGGTTCCTCAAGTATCTGCCTGATTTAATTAGCTTTTTTTTTTTTTTTAGAGTACTAACATAAATGCAGAAATTGGAAGAGTTGAATGTAGTGTACCCTTCAGAGAAAGCTGCAGTGAGTCCACTACCATGAGCGAGAAAGGAAAATTATCCACTTCTTGGACAACCACAAGAACCAAAATATTAGAAATGGGTAAGATTTTAATAGAAGAAGGTGGGAGGTATTGTACTTGCAGATGAATTGCAGGAATGCTTGTTATACACTTAGATAGCTCGGTGGTCAGCAGATTCGTGACATCTGGACATCTTCGATGGACATCTAGCAAAGTCTGCCTGAGCAATACTTTGTATGGCATCTGATGCAATATTCTCCTGAATGTAGGAAAATCAAGGAGAAACTTGGGCGTGGTAGAACTCATTCCTGGCAGGAAGGAAATATGCATGATTTGGTAATAATCTTAGGGTTTATTCAAGTTGATTTCAGAATTTCTTTATAAAGTTTCACCCAAACTATCTGCTGTTACAAGGTGACATATATCCAGTGCTGCAGATTACCTGGGCAAGAGACTTACCTGAGTGACCCTGTGCCTTTAGGTACAGTCCAAAGCGTAGACCTGTTCAGTGAGCTGTGTCAGACCTCCCAGAGATACCAATGCTTCTCACTTTCAGGAGCAAAGTTGCAGCTCGGAGAGCAGCCAAAACATATTTTAAACAAGTGTCTATATACAATTTACCAGTGGTTTTGGAAGCACATACTTTTCTTTATTGTAGGAAAACAAAATCATATCATTTTGCAGTCACCCTGTCCAGGGTTTGAAAACATGCAGGGGTTTGTTACCGTCATGCTGTTTTGGGCCATAGGCTAGAGCTGAGCATACCATGGTGTGTCATTGCAGAAGTGAAGAAAATAAGGAGTGGGAGGAACTGATGCTCCCCAGAAACCTTTGTTAAATGCAGTGTTCATCAAGACAATGGAAGTGTCTGGGCCCAGATCTTGTTATTTGCTATTCTGATTTCATAGACTCGGACAGACATGAGGACAACTTGGCTCAGGTCTTTTCTTGAACTGCAATTTCCTCCATGCTTAACAATTGGCCTGTGGCCTTTGGCCAAGAAACTAATGTGCTCTGGAATTTTAAATGTGTGCAGTGATGTTTTTGTTGGCCCTAAACATCTTTTACTGTTGTAAAGATTTCTGCAAGGCCAGCCCAATCTCCCAAGGACTGCCTACTGCTGTTGTTTTAGTATCTTTGGTAAAAAGTTGCATGTGATGAAGCTGAAGCAACACCCTTTGTGTACATATTAGTACTGGCAGGCAGCCACGCTGCCTGCTCTTAGCTCACTTCCAGGCCTGAAAATTAGCTCTGACAAGAGAGCACTTGCCTCCTCTCACCCCCCCAGCACCTACAGCGGGCATGTAAAACCTGGGTTATTTTATGGTAACCCTTCTAATGAACAACACTCAATCTCAGAATCCCATCTGCTTGGAGGAGAGGTGAGAATCCCCTGGCTGCCGATGTGAGACACCACTTTGACCAGCAGTAGTGGACCAGGCATCACAGGGTCTTGCTCTTGTGAGATGGGATGCCCAAAAAATGGAAGGAAACAGCAATGTATGGGTGATTCCATGTTGCAGGTTTATTAGGATATCTTTATGGAATTACTCTGGGGAAAAAAAATTTAAAAAGATACTGAACTGTTTCCGGGTGTTTTCTTGGTTGAATGGAGAGCTTTGTTTCTCTCTGAGTGTGACCCCACACACAGTGCTTCAGGGACACAGGACTAGTGACTGAGCTGGGGCTGCTTCTGTTCTGGGGCCTTCTATTACTTCTGAAAGCCTTCCAATACCCCTTCAGGGTTATGGCCTCCCAGGCTTTCCTTCCAGAGATGCTTTCTTCAGGAACTTTGCACACTCTTTTTCATTTATGCTTCCTTCCAGACTTCCCCACCTCTCCCCCTTCCAGCAGAAGAGGCTGCAGTGCAGCCAGGAAGGCAATGGTGGCACCTGGCTGTCCCCAGGTTCTCCACACTCTTCTCAGCTCTCTGCTCCCAACAAGTGGGAAACCAGAAGAGAAGTTGAAAGGAAGGTTATACAGTAACCAAGTTGCCATTGAAGTTTTAGGGAAGATGTTTTAATGTTCTCTTCCATGAGGACCTTTTCAAAAAGTTGAAATTTAAGCTGGGTGCTTTATTTTTTGTTGTCATTTTTCAACAGCTGTCCAGTTGCAAACTGGCAAACTTTCACATAAAAATAAATTTTATTTCTTTGATATTATACTGAAAATATATGACATCTTCCCCTGAACCCCATGTTTTGATTTCTCTTTTTTTTTTTTTTTCTTCCATTTGGAATTGGAATTAGATTTTCTGCCCCAAAATGCAGCTACCATGAATGAAGCCTTATCAGATTAGCAGATTCCTGCCTCCTTGCTTGGGATTGTTTGCTGCTTCCTGCTTGTGATCAGGCAAAGCTTAAAGCAGCACTGTCAGAAAGCACAGAATCAAACTTTTTGAGCCTGATGAAAGGTGTGTAGGTGGCAGCAGGTTTTGTAGAGCTGATGTGAATATACGCAAACTGCTGAATGTAAACAAGTGGTATTGGAAAGTGTAGATCCTGTACCTTTGATACTGAACACTCATTTACATATCCTGAAGGAACGATGTGGCAAAGTGTGAACATATCCCATACATCACAGCAGGGGGATCGGGGATTAATTGCTCAGCAGCTGAAGACATCGGGGTGGACTCAATATTGCTAACCCAGGTCATCTGCAGATTGAGACTCTGCCCTCAAAAAATCATGGGATTTTGAAAGCAGTAGGGATTTTTATCTTGTAACTTGTTTCCAGGTTTTAATAATTCACAGTGCATGTCTTCAAGTTTTCACAAATGCTGGCCTTTTAATTGCCTTGAAAACAACAACTGAAACAGAGCCTTGAGTAGGCATATTGCAAGAGAAGCTAGGTACTCTTACAAACCAGACATTACCATAGTGACAATCAACTTGTGTGTTGGCAACAGAGTGAGCAGATTTTCTTCAAATGGCAAGCCAAATAAACTAGGCCATGAAAAGCTTGAATCGATTTTTGTTTCCGATTAACTGTTCTTCTGCAGGGTTGATTATTCATTTGCTTAGTCCAGTTTCGCTGGCATTGGAGGCCAGTGAGTAAAAGTGACCAGTCAAATTTTTGAATTCATTGAGGTTGAACCGTGCGTCTACAAAGCATATGGCAAAACACAAATTGGATTTTAAGAAGTTACTCAAATGTTAATAATCTGGAACGATAGGAATTTCAAGTGTTTTATGTTGAATGAGCCTCTAAGACTTAATTTAGTCAACACTATCTCCTGTTTAAAGGAGATTTGCAGGATGTATAAAACAGTTCTATAGATAAAACTACCATATGTTATGCATACTTTTAAAGCCTAACAGCTTGTTGTTTTTCCTCCTAGGGAACGAGACTCTCCTCATGAAGTGTGGAAACAAAGAACGTATTCTCAAGTCTCATCACATACTGACTTGTCATATACTGGTGTTTTGACCAGCACTGGCACTTCAGTGATATGTTGTTAAGTAACATAATTTGTGTTAGAAAAATTGTCACTGCAATTTCAGTGGTTTCCTTTTCTGCACTCTCTCCCCCCTACCTCCGCACCCTCTACCCCCCCATTTCTTTTTTAATATAAAGATGCCGTGTCAACATCATCAATGATTGAACACTTATGTATGGAAATTAGACAGTGTGGTGGTCCCCTCCAAAATAAACAGAGAAAAGTCTGGTAACAGTGAGCCCAGTGGCTGGCTTTTCAGCTGTCTTCACACCAGGATGTCAAATGTATTTTACAGATCTCCTTTCTATCCAAAGTGTGTGTTTGAGCTTCCAAAGGTGCTTTCTGCTTCTTAAAAAATTTGTATCAGGAGAAAAACAGTTGGGGTTTTTTTATTGTTTCTTCTCCACCCCCTCAACAAGAGCCAGCCTACTTAACATTTCCAGTCTACGGTGGAACTAATGTTTATGCTGCTAAACCACTGGGAGCTGGTCACTCCCAGGCCTGTAGGGCTGGCAGGTAATCTATCTAGCCTGCTGTATTGTTAATTAACTGCTCGATTATGTAGTGACAGGAAGTCAGATGCCATCTAGACTTTGAAAGTAATCTTTGCTTTCCCCAGGTCTCAGCTTTTGACTTTGACACTGCTTGGACAGGCCTCTCCCATACTTGTGCTCCAAAATTTTGAAGAACTTGCTAAATATGATGGCAAATAATGGTTCCACTACAGTTGTAAGGCAGGTCTCAGTGAGTAGCTTGTGGTGAATTGGGGCATCAGTTACTTATTGAAACATGAGCAGATTAGTCTTGCTCCAAGAAGCATTTCATCGTTTCTAGGCTTTCCTTTCAGTGAGATTTATTTCCAAGCTGTTTCTGGTCCTGATTCATGCTTTTAAATCTCTGATTCAGAAGTTAAAAGCAAGCAAAGTGCTGCTTATTGTAGTAAGACTGAATCTGTTAACAGTGAGTAAGAGGGTCTGGTTCTTGGGTTTTGTGCAATATATTTTAAACAGACAAGCTCTTTTATACTACCTACAGCGTTGTTTTAGACTTGCAAGACGTGGTCTGGGCCCAGCTCTCTCCAAAGGTAGGAAACTTTTACTTTATACTCATGTTTGTCTAACATTAGAGAAGTGACATGAGATATAAAGTGCACATTTACGAGGAACCAGTGGGACTTTTCCTAAGCCGGGTATAAGCCACCACGTTTATGAAATGCACTAATATGAAATGACAGCTTGGTTTGAAGTGCCCTCTAGTGGCAAACGGGATGTTGGATGAGGCGTCTGCAATACAATCTGCTAGAAGGAAAGCAAGCTTCAAAGCTAAGTCACCTTTTGAGAACGACTAAAATCATTATTGCCCTGGTATGCTCATTACTGCTCTGGCAGCGCAGTCGGCAGGAGTAAGGCCTGCGTGGGCTAATACACACCAGGTATGCTTCTGGTGGAGCTGGAGGATATAAGGTAATAACCTGAAAAGAAGCATCCAAATAAATTTGTGCAGCTAGATCCAATCAGAAGGGAAACTCTAAGCAGTTCGAGGTGCAAAGGCTTCCGACGGCCACATTCTGTTATCAGGAAAGGTGTTTGCAAGTGAAAGCTATAGCTGGTGACTTCCTCAGCTGCTACGGTTTTGAAAGACACTGCTTTGATTTGCAGATGATACTTGGCATCAGCCTGGGGAAGGTAAAGTATTATGGCCTGACACTTTGCATAGAGCAGCTGTGTGGTGCTGCTGGGAATGAATGGTGCTGCTGGGAATGCCCAAAGCCACGTTTTCCTCTGGTGCTACTGTTACAAAGCAGGCCCTGAGGTGTCAAGAGAGCAGACTTGGTTAACTGTGTAGGTTTCAGTGCATTATAGTTTTCAAGCCCTTATTTTATTTCCTTGCACCATCTAGTGGCCAAGTACCTCCAAACACTCGAACTGGGTAACAGAAGTGCAGTCAGGCCGAGCCATCTCACTTCACTTCAGCCTGCACCCCCAGCATCCCTCCTCTCCTTTGCCAAGAACCTGGGGAAATTGAAACAGACAAGTAGAAATTCAAACGCTGTGTTTGCCACAAAATACTGAATGTAGGAAGGACGCGCTGCGAGGCAGCAAGCGGCACCGTCCTACGGCGTGCTCCATAGAGTCTCCCTTGGAACGGCATTCTGCACCGGGTGTAACTGCAGAAAAACGTTTCAGTTGTGTCTGCCTGCCTGTGGTGGTACCTGGGCTTCCTGATGCGACATGATAAGTGATGGACATCGATGAACAGAAATGCTGCTGAAGTGTAGGCAGTTAAGAATGAAGTTAATGTAATTGCCTTTGGGTTTTGGTAGAAAAAGCTGATACTTGTGTTAGCTCACTTACCAAAACATAAAGGGTAAAATCCTAATGAAAATAGGGTAGTTAATCTGTCACGTAAATTGGCAAGTGAAAATAGAGATTAGAGGAGAACAACAAGCCCAGAACATTTTTTACTTTTTTCTTTTTCTTTTTTCTTTTTTTTTTTCCACAAAGGTTGAAGGGTTTGAACCATTATTTCTTGCTGTGGCTTGTTATGAAATAGTAAGTGCTTTTCATCCAAGGATTCTCAAATGGTTTACAAATTTTGCAGTTACTATATGTTTTGTAATTCTGTTGCATTCTCTTATCTGTAATACCTGTGTCTCTTTCTTTTCCAGAAGAGGTAGCACTGAAAATTCAATTTACCTTTTAGTTTAAATGTAAACAACAGAAGTCCTTGGTTTAGGATTGTCTGAGTAAGTTACTCTCTTGAATTCAGTTTACAAGAAGCCTGAGTATTCTGCATGTTACTATGATGTCAAGTAATGCAAAATATTTCTATTGCCATGGTGTAGAATATTTCAGGGCCAGTCTGGTTAACAGCTCTATGGTTACGGTGGAAACTGGATCACATAAAGGGATTTATTTCTCCTTGAGAAAACTGGAGGCCAAATTTAAGTCAGTGTGCTAATTCTTCTGTCGTCCTTTCACACACACTGCACTATTCTTTTCAGCACTTCCCTTTGAAGGATGATTTCAAGGAAATGTATGTATTTTAAAGGTTTCTTTAGATAAAAGCATAAAATCTTAGGAAGAGCAATTGAAGGAGCTGGGACTCTTACAGTTTGAGGAAGAGGAGGCTGAGGGGAGACCTCATCACTCATACAGCTACTTGAAAGGACATTGTAGAGAGGTTGGTGCTGGTCTCTTCTCACAGGGAATTAGTGATGGAACAAGAGGGAATGGCTGCAAGCTGCAGCAGGGTAGGGTTAGGCTGGACATTAGGAAAAAATTCTATACAGAAAGAGTGGTCAGAGCCTGGAATGGGCTGCCCAGGGAGGTGGTGGAGTGACCGTCCCTGACTGTGCCTAAGAGTTGATTGGATGTGGTGTTGAGGGATCTGGTGCAGAGGAGAACTTTGTAGAGTGGGACTGGTGGTTGGACTTGATGATCCCAAGGATCTCTTCCAACCTGAATTATTCTATGATTCTAAAATGGACCATTTCCTCAGATTACAAAAATTTAATCTTTGTCAAGTTGTACAGTCACAGACTGGTGGTGTTAAAGCCCAGGCGAAATGCCATCAGGATAATTTCACCTTCCTACCTCAGCTAAAAAGCTCTTTTAATCAGAATGAGGTACATCTAGCATACATGGCCTCTTGGAGAAAGAGGAAAACGCATATGTCTTTATTTTGAGAACACAGGTCAGTCATGGGACAGAGAAGTCTGGCTTAGCAAACTTTTTTTTTTTATTTTTTAATAAAGCATCCTGGGAATGGGGGGAGTCTCAGGCCTCAAACCAAGGTGCCTTGCACTACTGTTTATTCATGCCTTGGAAGTTGCCTTTCAAACATACTAAGAAGTGTGCATTGAAGCATTAATACAGGTTAGGAGGAGTACTTTTTGCTTTTAAATTACTGATCTGTCTAATTTTCTGGTCAGCTAAGGTGTGGGGGGGGATAATTTCTAGTAAAAGACATGGAAACTCTCTGTATCATCTGTTCTTTCCCACATAACAGCAGGTTTCTAGGATTGATGTGGGAGCAGTTGTGTTACTGTGGAGAAAAAGATAAAGTAATTTAGTGTTGGCTGGAAGTAATTTCATCAAATGTTTTCCCCAAAAAGATAATAGGATAATAAGATAAGTCTTTAGGGCATTGCTTAATGAACTTCATATTTTTAAAGGAGGTAGAATAAAGTTTCACAGAAGTTTAACTTTGGCTTCAAAACAGCCTGTGTCAGAAAATCTCATCTGGGTTTGCAATAATTTTGGGAGTTAGATATTGAAATTAATAATAAAGTATTGAAATGAAACATTTCAAGAAAAACATTCTGTTAATCTGACCTACAGTTTGATTTGTTGCTCATTTTTTGGTGACTGTTTCATGTGTTCACGTGTATCATCAGTACAGTTGGGGATGGATATTTGTCTTTTTGTTCTTGCTTTTTTTTTTCCTTATAGGCTTGTGGGAAAAGGAGAGGAGTGACCAACCTCAGTAGCTATTGCTGCTGAGTTTTAGAATTATTTTTTTTTTTGGCTTTGCCTGAATAGCAGTGTTTTTTTTTGCAAATTCATAAAGGACAGAAATGTTTGTAATGGTTCTCAAGGGCCACATCTTCATCTTGGTGTCACTAGTGGTGGTTGAGCAGTTCAGTGCTGGCATTGAGGTTGGTTTGATCAAAAAGTTGTATGTTTGGCTCTTCATTCTTTCTGTGCTTCCAAGTCTGCTGAACATTGTCAAGTGATTTTCAAAGTTGCCTGACCACCACGTACAAAGTGCTGTCTGGTGAGCAATAAAGTAATAATACCTGTCCAGCATATTTGCTGTATAAAAGAAGACATTACATTTTACATCTATGAGTTATGTGACTGTCACGGCTTCAAGTGATTCTGGGCTGAGCTCTTCTGTCAAAGGCTAGGATGTCTAGATTCATTTCAGCATGAAGTGTCGGGATGTTAAGCCTATCTTGAATGCATTGGAACTGAAGAGAAACATTTCTGCATGCTCCTGTGATGTGCAAGCAAAGTTTCACACAGGCTTCTGCTCTAGAGTTTAACAGCTTCACATGTGGTGTCCCAAAAGCAAATCTTGGTGTGTGGGTGGGTGGATGCAGCTCTGCTGGGGATGGGGCCAGGAGCTGCAGAGCTCATGGTTTTACTCTCTGCCATGAGCAGCTCCTAGCACTGGGCCAGGTAGTGTTGGTGGGAGACACACTGCTTTCATCTTCTGCCTTACAAAAACCATGTCTTGGGATAAAATGCTCTCCTTGCCTTTACACTGTGCCTGAAACCAGTTGAAAAAAAAAGTAATTGAATCATGCATTTCCAGAGAGCAAACTATAAGGGATTTCTGATCAGGTTCTGTAGTTTTTCAGTCTACCTCCTGAAACGTGGTAGAGGAGAAACGACTACAGCAGTGGCTTGTAACTGCCACGTCCCTGCTGAGTAACATCTTGTGTGGGCGCTTCTCCATCCCAGTAAGATGCTGGTGCTGTGTTATGACTTGTGCTGGAAGGGAGTGTTTGCCACTGGTTTTTTGCGGGTCTTCTGGTACAAACATCCTGTTGTGCTAAGGACCTCCATAATGTGCTGAAAGCCTCTCTTGCTCAGATAATATTCATAGGCACAAAAGCTGCAAGCACACAGCTGAAAGTAGAGTGATACTGAAATGCAACAGGAGGAAGACTTGCCAGAGCTGCTTGATACCACTTTGGTGAAGTCAGGCTTTCAAATTTTTTTAAATCTCCTCTGTTATTTTGAAGTCTATCAGTGGTTTAGCAGGGACTCCCACTTTTGTTTGTGCTCTATTTTGACCCAGCCTGTTCT
>VZTM01005283.1:116997-128608 GCA_013400555.1 Jacana jacana | reverse complement strand
CCCCCCCCCCCCTTTTTCTTATTTTTTGGGTGATTTTCACCACAGATCTTCCACGGGGCTTTCTTTTCTTGGCACCATTGTGGTAATTGTGCTTCTGCCTAATACTGCCCCATGGGGCTCTGGCTTGTGTTTTGCCTATCCTCCTGTAAGCAACAAGGAGCCTTAAGTTTTGCCTTTGCCCAGGCATGTGCGTGGCAAGCAGCCTAGCTGGAAGACATGAAATGAGATTAGCTTGAGCAAGTGGCTCTTGCTTGGAAGAACACACTGTCAGTTAGGCTGAAGATTGGGAACCAGAAGTAGGTGTACCACCTTGGGAAGGCATTGGCTGCTGGTTTAGGTTGAGTCCATGCATATATACACAGAGAGGGAGAGAGGCAAAAAAAATAATCAGGCCTTTTTGACATTGTGGAAACCATGGGAGTCTGCTGAAGGTAAATATACAAGAGAAAAGTAGCTGTGAGGATGGAAAATAGCTGTCTGTAGAAGATAAGTAGTGGCTGGAGAAGTCTTATTTGAAATCCTCTAGGAAAAGCAGCCAAACACCCAAAGGGCCGGGAGAAGTCTGCTCTATCAATCAAACTCACCCAAGAAGGTTTTGCAGTGAAGCCAATGTTCAGTTTTGCCAGATCTCAGCCTCCTCCCTGGCTGTGCATTGACTAGAAACACAACCGCAAACAGCACTCAGAGGAAAGCAATTTGGGCAGGGAAGGGAGGGAGAGATGCTGGGTTATGCTAAGAACCACTCATCCACAAAACCCCCCCAGGCATTTATAAATCCGCATGGTTACATATGCAGACTTACACCCAGCTGGCATTTGTCTCCAGTGCAGCCAGAAGCCAGCACTACTGGGAAGTTAGTTCTAGAAATGGTGAAGCTAACTACCCCATCCAGAGGAAAGACCCAGCTGGCCTTCATGCTCCCGTGAGTATCACTCAGTCAAAGCTGTCATCGTACCTGTGGCAATCTCCAAATGAGAGTAATTTTGAGTCCATCCTCTGGTGAGAGGGTTGGTTTGGTTTGCTGAGATTGGGAGAGTTTAAGTTGAACTCTGGGATTTGAATACTGTGAAGACACCTGGGGTGTAAAATAGGGACATTCTCAGTAATATGTTTTACTTGTGCAATGTTTTCCATTTTGCCTGTCTGGTTTGTCTGGCAAAGCTTTGCTGCAAAAAGGGTGGGTGTCAGGAGGATGGGGCCAGTCTTATCTCAGTGGTGCCCAGTGACAGGACAAGAGGAGATGGGCACAAACTTCAACATTAGACATTCCATCTAAACATGAGGAGGAACTCCTTCACTTCGAGGGTGGCAGAGCTCTGGCAGAGGCTGCCCAGAGAGGTGGTGGAGTCTCCATTTCTGAGACCCACCTGGACAAGTTCCTCTGGGGTCTGCTCTGGGAGGACCTGCTTTGGCAGGGGGTTGGACTGGATGATCTCCAAAGGTCTCTTCCAACCCCATGTAATTCTGTGATTCTGAGAAATAAGAGCTGGTGGTTATCATTGTTATGGTGTTTTGTTTTGCTTTGGCTTTTCAGTGATGTTAGTAATGAGAGCCTTGCTGAATGCTCACTGGGGCTTTGGTATGATCTTACAGACCTTTTGTCAGTGCTAGATGAGCAAAAATCTGCTGCACAATATTTACTGATATCTTCATTTAATGCTTGGCCTGAATGCTTATGGAAGGTTACTTGTGAAAGCAGAGCTTATTCCAAAGGCAGAGAGCTGGCCTTAGCCATGAGAACAGGCAGGTTCCAATGGGGTCCATCAAATATGGAATGCTTCATTCAGCTGACCTCATATTGGAACTGGAACTTGATAGTTTAACCCTTATCCAAAGGACAGGATTAACAGAATAATAACATCACTTGTGAGTGAGTGTCCCTTCTTAATACATAGCTTTAATAAGGGTTGATATAATGTTGAGGTAGGAGGACCTAATGTCAGAAACAAGCATTTTTCACAGTGAGGTAATTTGATTGCAAAAAGATTAATTAGGAAGCTGTCAAGAGTATTTATGAGTTTCCACATTTAGGAAGACACTGCTCAATCCAGACCTGGCTGATAGGAAGAGAAATGCCCACAAAACTACTAGGCATAAATCTACCTATGGATTTTATTTCCCTATTTATAGATGATCAACTCTATTTTAAGAATGAACATGTCTTTTAAAAAAACTTTTATTATTAAAATTATTATTACAACTTTTTCTACTCTCAGTGGAAACACTGCCTTTCTCACTGTTCCTATTTGTTATAGTTATACAGCGGTGTCGAAGGCTCACAGCACCCACCAGCCATCTTCCTTCTGAACTACCACAGCTGGAGAAAAGGCTCAGACAAGCACTCTTGTAAAATGGAGTTAGAGGGACCTCTGTCCAGTGCCTTCTGCACCCTTAAACTTTAGGGCTCTGCTGGGAATTTTGGAAAATTAGCTTAAAGTGATTGAGCTTATTCCTCCTCCTTGTCATACTGCTTACATGCTTCCTCCCAGTAGCCCATTTTAGATGAATACCTGGACCATCAAATGGACTGTCTTCTAAATAAAGGGCCACAAAAAAGAATGTGTGTCAGCAAAGGCAATGATTGGTGAGTTCTGCTCTCTATTTTAACTTACACTTGAATAATCTTTGACATCTACTTTTTGACATCTACTAAGAGTCCTGTATCTACTGATAAATATAGCCAAAAGGCAAAGAAGACTGACAGAATGTGAGGGAGCTTAATATATAACACATTGCAACTCTTTGTTGACTCTGCTCGGTTATTTCTCACTCATTTGTTTTCTTGATAGGAGACACTGCATTATGACTCCATACAGACATTTGCAGATGTTACTGAATTAAAATTAGAAGCTAAATCTTTCTGGTTTGTATCTAGTGGAAATTCTTTCTTGCAATCAAAAGCACTGCAAGTTTCAAGCCCTTGAAACAAAGCCTGGAAAACTGTGTAACCTGTATTAAACTGTCCAGTTCATTTGCCTTGGTGTTCTCCATTCCCCTTATTTCTGAAGTTCGTCTACCATCAAAATACTCCACACTTCCATGCAGAGGAACATTGTTAAAATCATCAGTGGTATGAACTATGGGGCACTGGCCAAGTGACAGTACAGGAACAGTTCTATCAACATTGCTCTTAGGACACTAGATATATCATCGGTGTAACAAACCCTAATTGGCTTCATTAAAGCTATTTCTGAGGAAATAAACTGGTTTAATAGACAGCAAGTTTCTCTCTTCATTCCTACTGTCACTGCACCTTTTTAAATGTAAAATGTGGTTTCACTGTAGAAACCCATTAAAGAGAGATAATATTTCATTCAGGTAAGGATTGCCTTTCTGCTTAAAGGGAAAACACCATTGTGAGCTTAGTAAAGAATTTAATTTGATGTATATCTGCAGGAAGTAAGCCTTACATCAAAAAGTAAGTACCAGCAGCTGGGTTCAATATGGGATTTGACACTGTTTTCTATAAGCTCTTTACCAAATGTGTGCAGTTTCTGAAATAGCCACATGCCCACCTTATTACGATCCTTTCCTGGAAAGAGAAATACCTTTAATCTTAAATATGACATTCACATGCTTATTTTTTAAAGAATTGATTTAATATGAAGGATTTTATTTCCTGTTTTTTATTAAGATCCAGGTTCCTTGTCAAAGTACTGCTGTAAGTAACAAGCTATTGCACATCCTGTTCTTCATTAAAACAGGCAGGATATCAAAGTAAAAAATATAAGAAACATAAATGTAGAGGAATTTTAGGATTGAACTGTAATCTATACCATGCAAGTGACTTAATAAGGATCTTAAATGATAAAGGAATTCAAGTCTGGGCAACATAACCAGAGCAACTTCTTTTTCCCCTCTAGCTTATGATCTAAACTACTATTTTTTTTTCCTGTACTACTAAAAACATCATGTTCTTGAATTACTATTTATGTTAATTTATCAAGAAGCTTGGAAGAGATACACAATCATTAATTCCTGCAAGTGCTGTAACTCTCCTTAAGTTCTTCTTTGTCAGGGTGTTAGTCTTTTCCAGTCACTGTAGATGAATGGAAATCCTTAGAAAATCTGATCGCTTTAAGGAATTAATGTTGGCCATTCTAATATTATTTATGGTATTTTTCAGCAACTGTTTTGTTTGGTTGATTTGCTGTTGGGACTTTCTGTGTGAAACAAACTTAAGCTGTCCAGGCATTGATATACACTTACCTAAGTCAGGACAAGCTATAATACACAAATGTGATTTTATTCACCAATTGCACCTAATTAATTGCACCGCTGAGTAGGATTGTGGTAGATGTGAAATATTCAGTACCCTCGGGGAAGCAGAGAATGTGGCTATGTCTGCACATAAGGATACATTAGGTTCAATCTACACATCTAGAGGGGTCTGCCTCTTCTCCAAGAGAACTAATGATAGGACTGGAGGGAATGGCCACAAGTTGCACCAGGGAAGATTTAGATGAGATGTCAGGAAAAGCTTTTTCTCCCCAAGAGTGGCCAGGCACTGGACTGGCCTGCCCAGGGAGGTGGGGGAGTCACCGTCCCTGGCGGTGTTCCAGACCCGTCTGGACAAGGTGCTACGAGACATGATTTAGTAGCTCAGCAGGTAAAATTGGTGACAGGAGGACGGTTAGACTAGAAGATCTTGTAGGTCCAGTCCAACCTTGTGTTTCTATGATTTCTATGATTCTATGATCATGGTGAAGCAGAGCAATGTAGGAATAGTAGGACAGGCTTCCATGCAAACTAGAGGATATCTCCAGCAACTCTGGTGGGCTTGAATTTGATATTTCGACTGCCTTGTGACTAATACCGGTAGTTATTTAGACTGGCTGAAGCTGGCAGGAAGATATCTAGCTGAGTTGCTCGCTTATCTGGAAGTGTGACATAGAATGCAAGTGAAACCAAGTTTGTCCATGTAAATATTCTTTGCTGTTTATTTCTGTATTGCTTAACAATGGAATCAAGTTAAATTTCCACATATTTAATACAGGAAATACACAGAGGTGAAACAAAGTGGTGTTAGATCTTATGTGGAGCAATTGAAGGATCTGGGACTGTTTAGTTTGGGGGAAAGGCTGAGGGGAGATCCCATCACTCTCTACAATTACTTGACATTGTAGAGAGGTTGGTGCTGGTCTCTTCTCACGGGTAATTAGTAATAGAACAAGAGGGAATGGCTGCAAGCTGCAGCAGGGTAGGGTTAGGCTGGACATTAGGAAAGAATTCTTCCCAGAAAGTGTGGTCAGAGCCTGGAATGGGCTGCCCAGGGAGGTGGTGCAGTCCCCATCCCTGACTGTGTTTCAGAGTGGTTTAGATGTTGTGTTGGGGGATCTGGTGTAGGGGAGAACTTTTGTAGAGTGGAGCTGATGGTTGGATTCAATGATCCTAAGGGTCTTTTCCACCCTGAATGATTCTATGATTCTAGATTGGCATTATTCTTTGAAAATGTACACGTGAGGGAGAATGGCCTGAATCAAACAGGAATAAGGAGTGGTTTTGGATCCGCAAACCTGGAAAAGATAGGGAATTTCCTGCTGGCATAGGTATGTGATGGACCCAGGACACCCATTGTATGGTGTAGCTGGAGCTTAGTGTTGCTTGTAAATCACCCTACATCCCAGGCAGCTGGCACAATATGAAGGTAATTAATTAATGAAGTGTTTTTTTATCTAAAGAACACACAGAAGGTAAACGACACAGAGGACAGACCAGGGAGGACCTGGTCTTGACAGATCCTGACTTCATTCTGTAGTGTGTAAAATAAGGCACTATTCATCTCTACTGGGACCAGTGTGAGCACTTGCACTGGAAATGTGCATCAGGCACGCGTGTGAAGCCAGCACTCCCTGGGAGACACAGGCTAGCAAGGACTTAATCCCCTCTAATCCCTGATTGAAAAATTACACAGATACCACAAACTTTGAAGAAAGAATATATTAAAAGAGCCTTGGAGAAAAAAAAAAATATCCCAAGCTTGAAAATCTACAGGGACAATGGGATGGCTTTCATAAATGTTTCCAGCAACAACCAAGTCTGTTTTGCTCCATTTGCCCTTCTTTACAAGAGCTGCTCCTCCCGTAATGCAGTGAAATGACCCTAAAGTGTGGGGTAACGCAATCTTGTGAGCAAAAAACACTGATCCTGCTTTTTCTTTCTGTTTTGGGAGGGGGTGTCTTTACAGCTTGTGATTCCAGGGCAAGCTGCACTGAAATCAATAGGGGATTGGAAAGTGAGAGCTGTGGGTGGGAAGAGCTGGAATTCAGAGCAATGGGGAACAATAGGAGCCCCATCCCAAGGGTGGAGGGGGTAGGTGCCTGGAGGGAGTGGGATCTATGGTGTATCATGTACTGGGTGGATTGCAGCGAGGCAAGAGGGAGGGATGGTGCCAGGAAACTTGTCCTGTGCCTCCAGAGTTGGTGTTGTGTAGGAAACAGGAGACTGCAAGTGGGAATGCCAGCATAGTGCTGCCTTCTCAGGCTGTGGCTGTGCCTTGTCTTCATCCCGTCTCTACATACAAATTGAATTGAAGTGAAGGAGACCACAGCACCAGCTGTTCATGAAAAAGCAGGAAGAGCAGTAAGGTGCTACATGATGGACCTTCCTCCAATTCAGGGGTCCTGTGGAGTCTTCAGGCTTTCACATAAATAATTTCTCAAGAATGGGCCTAGGCTCTGCTGCAGATAATGTAATGAGTTGCCTCTGGCCTCTGGCTCTCTTTCTTAACCCTTTGCTTCCTGTGGATCTTCATTTACAGTGGAAATTCACCAAATAGGAGAGGTAGTAAAGGAGCAGTTGTCTTCATTTGCTGTCCTAATCATCTGACACAGATCAAAAAGTTATATTACCATCTATAGGAAGGGCTTCATATCTGCAGATGCAATTGGCTTTTGATGAGAGGGTGGTTGGGATATTAGCTGAGCTGAAAAATACAGCTACACAGGTCAAATACAAATTCTACCCGTGGATATATGCATACTGCTCCTATTGTGGGGGCGAGAGAATGCGTGTGTTAAAGTGGAATGAGCACATGCTAACGGAAACATCAACTGTTGGGTCCCCATTTTTTATGGCTATTACACTATTTCTTCAAAAAGTGCAATACGTGGGCCAGAGAATGTCGAGTTCTGATCTATTTTGACAGCCCACATGGGAAAATAAACAAAACAACTTTGAATTGTTTTTTTCCTAGATCATTTTACCCATCTGCACTTTTTTATGCACTGATAACATTGTACCGCTTTCACAAAGCCCTAAAATAGGTCAGATTTTGCAACCAGAAGATTCTCTCCAGTGTTCTGCTTAGAGTCTTGTAGTGGCAAATGCAGACAATGTATGAAAACATGGCACATGTGTAAATTTGCCATCTCATTGCTTTTGCTGCTCTGGCTCTATTGTCAGTAATAATACCACAGCAAGGGCGGCTGGAGGGGAGCCAAACGTTTATTTGGTCTTTAGGCTTTGATAGTATGTTGGCAGCTGTGTGATCTTTGTTAAATTCAAAAATGCAAAGTGTATCTTGCTTGTAAGAATCAGATGAGACTGTTGAGACAGATGCTTTTCGGAGCGATACCCGGTGAGCTGTGACACACATGTAAATGGGGCTGTTCGACCACTTCCCCGTGTATATTGAGATTTGTCTAGTCTCTGGAGCTGTTTAATTAAGTTGGGATTCAGCGGTACACAAATGAAACATTGTGAGCTTGGACAATAGAAATATGCCTTTCCACATGCCAGCTAGCTGGGGAGCCCCTCTTCTGGAGGCAGAGAGCACACTAGATAAACATTTCTCCTAACTGGGACTCTCAGGATAGTAATTTGCTAAGAGAACGCAGAGATATATTATTTTCCAACTAAGTTAGCTCTGCTTATTTTATATGCTGTTTCCATAATTAATCTCTTGCCAACAAGCCTGGGTTTGGCATCAGCAACGGTTCATAATAACTCTGTAAAGAAGCAGGGAAGATGCTGCTCCTTTCCTTTTACAGTTTCTGGTGTGGTCACACTCAGCAAGATTTTTTGTAAACATGAGCATCCTGTAGCGTGAATATTGTATGGGTGACTAATATCTCCACTTATGTGGCCGAGGATGTGGTTTCTTTTGCCATCAACAGGACCAGAAAGTATTTCTTAGTCTTGTCTTCAATGTTTTTTTAACGATGCAGAAGAAGGGGGTGGGAATGAGTAAATTACTGAGTGTGGGTGCCCCAGGTCCTGGTCCTGTTTGAAATCTATTATCTTCCAGAGTTTCTGCTGCTGGGGAGCAGGTAGAGGAAAGGAGCAGGTTTTCGGTCACTCACACGTGTGGTGGAACAGCCAACAGCAAATAGTTCCAGCTCCTGCAGCGGTCAGACTTTAAGTAGAAAGATAGAACAGTTCTCTCCCTTTAATTTTCTTGCTACTCCTGTGCAAATGAGAAGGAACAACACCAAGCACATCTCCTTTTCCATTCCACGTTTGGAGCCAGCTGAGTATGCTCATAGCCAGAGCCACGCCATCAGGCAGATAGGTAGACTGACAGAACCAGACAGTCATGCAACTGCTTAGCATTTATTTGTTGGGTTTAGTCTATATATGTGATTTTATTGCTATCGTTATCTGGGGGGTTGAAGTCAGACTGAAATATGATTAATTGCACTGCTGCCTACTTGTTGTGGCCAGAGTGAAACATGGAAGAGAGTTCAAACGCATCCAGCTGCATAATAAGCTGTATGAGCTGAGGGAAGGTCCGTGGAGTAAATGAAGCCACGCAAGCAAGATTAGCTCCACCAATCGTAGACAGAATGCTGAATAGTAAGAGGAGAATACTTTTGAAATGAGAACAACCAAGATAAAACAAACAAAAAGAATTTAGCCAGGAAACCACTTATCTTTTGGGTCTTGTTAGGCCCCATGGGACTCCCAGAGCCATGTTTCCTTCTTTGAAATAATGAAGTGGCCCAGAGCCACTGTCTTGCAGAGCTGCAAGGTCAACTATAAAAAGCTGCAGGTTGCTGAACTCAGCAGCTATTTCTGTTATTGAGGTTGGTCTCTACATGCCAACATGTTCAAACTGAAACATAACTTGCCCTGGAAATTAGTTAGTGTGCACATAAATACAAGATTATAATTACAGCTACAGAATGCTGCTCACTGGAGAATTGAGCTTGGATGGGAAAGCTAGTCTTTTTCTTTGCCCATTTTATTTGGAAATAAAAGCAACAATGAAAGCTGCCAATATTTTGATGTCAGCATCCTCTGTTTTTTCTGGCTATCTGAGACCTCTTTGATCCTCCTGCTGCCAGAAATGTTTGCTCTGGCTGTGCTCCTTCTTTCCAGCAGATCAACTATTTTGCCACAGGTTGTGAAAATCAAGGTCTTTAATTTGGTGAACTTTAGAGCGTGTGCCTCTCAGGCACCTGTTTCTGTCCAGACCTCTTTGTGTTTTGAAACATGTAAATTAATTTGTAAGCCATGACAATAGGTGACATGTGCAAAACCTGAATTCAGGTCCTCTGCCCTTGCTCACTGATGAGACTCTGTTTGTCACTGCAAACGTTATTGGATGTATAATATTAATTAAATTCAGTGCCCAGGGTGTGTTGATACAGAACCTCTTTTCAGAGAGCAGGTTAGAATGCTGAAATAGGTAATTCCTGCAGCTGCCCTGCTGATGTCGTTGGAACTTATTGGATGAATGTGAGTAAGGCTCCAGGTATAAATAACTCTGATTAGTTACTAAGTTATATCCAGGCAAAAGCAAACCTATGCTTTGCCTTTTGTATTGTATTTGTGCGCTGTGTAGATCTCCTGTGTCTTAGAATAACTTTTGAGCTGGGACGGAATGAAAAACTTCCCACAAAGCAGAGGGCCTATGGTCAGTCTAGTTATTCTTGGTACTAGAAGCTCCAGCTATAATCTTCTAGGAGACAAATCATATTTTATATTATACAAGAAGAATATATTAATTTTTCATATTTGTCTAATTTTTCTTGTCTGACCATCTGTATATATAAAGTATTAGTGAGATTAATCTTGTGATAGTTGAAATCCAGTTGGATGTTTTTAGTTGAAACACATATAAATAACTGAACTACTATCACACCATAATCCAAAGCCATATATCAGAATCTTTTTTCTTTTATCAGAGATGTTTCATAACATTTAATGATTACAACGTTGTAGGTGGTAGGATGAAATTGCACATTGTGCTAACGGTACTGCTGATGTAGGAAATTGCTTTTTGTATCCACAGATCAGAATACTAAATCATTTAAGAATTGGTGCATATCCAAAACGCATCTGTTGACCCAGATTCTGTCCTCTGATAACAAGACTGAAGTGATTGTTTTTCTGAGAACCCAATAGATTTTATTTACATTAGTGGAAATGCCAATAAGTGCTTGCTGCAGGATTTGTAGGGTACTGCTTTTCTTAAAGAATGTGTTCATGGAACTCACCTTTGTGTTATTTCCACTTAACTTTCTGATTTGGGAAAATATGACACCAAGAATTTAACAACGAGAATTCTAGCAGAGACAAAGGGGAAAACATGTTCCATACAATCGCCCACAATAATGTAACGTTTCCTTGGCAGTGAAGGTGATGTAAACACCATGAACCGGATGCTTATAATATCAGCTCTTTCAGAAATACAAGGCAATTTATACTTGCACCGAAAATGGAGTGGAGGAGGAGACCTTGGGCCGACTGCTTAAATCCTCTCCATGTATATTTTATTCTGTGCCATAGTGAGTTTTTCCAAGGGGTTCCACCCACATTGTTTCCCCACACCCAAGTCAAGTATCTCTTCTGTTGATCCCTCTGCTCTCCCCTTTACTGAGGGAACATGTGTTCTGGTAAAATTAGTCCTGGCACGGAGTATCCAAACTGTGACCTGCAAAGAGTGAGCTGGCGCTCAGTCATAGTTCCTTTTCCACATGCAGACATATTTCTGCCTCCCTGTGCTTTGTAGAAAAGCATAAGCTCTGTATAATGAAGATACCAGATGTTTGCCTTTAGACAGAACTTGCATTATCATGGCTTCCATGCTGCCAGGAAGGTCTGGACTCCAGCAGTGGGTTATTTCCTTACTTAGAAAGAGCGGAGTAAACACATGCGTGGGATAGTTTATCCTGGTCTGCATGTATTCATGCAGTTTAGACAGCAGTTTAGACATCCATAAATCCATGGATCCTGATGGGATGCACCCATGGGTGCTGAGGGAGCTGATGGAAGTCATTGCTAGACCACTCTCCATCATCTTTGGCAAGTCGTGGGGAAAGGGAGAGGTGCCTGAGGACTGGAGGAAAGCAAATGTCGCTCCAGTCTTCAAAAAGGGCAAGAAGGAGGACCCAGGCAACTATAGACCAGTCAGCCTCACCACCATTCCTGGGAAGGTAATGGAAAAACTTATCCTTGGTGTTGTCTCTAGGCATATCAAGGATAAGAAGGTCATAAGAGGCAGTCAACATGGCTTCACCAAGGGGAAGTCATGCTTAACCAACCTGATTGCCTTTTATGAAGACATAACCAGGTGGATAGATGATGGTAAAGCAGTGGATGTTGTGTACCTTGACTTCAGTAAAGCATTTGACACAGTTTCCCACAGCATCCTTGTAGCTAAACT